>JBBPDA010114043.1:0-29493 GCA_037974385.1 Arnoldichthys spilopterus
ACACACACACACACACACACACACACACACACACACACACACACACACACACACACACACACACACACACATTCCTAATCAGTCTGTCAGTCTCAGAGCAGACATGTCTCGTGACATTCTTCACTGGCACCAAAATGCCTTCGGGTTCCATGTGGTCCACTTCGCCACTCTACCCAAACAGAGCTTGCAGTGCCAATGATGCTGAGTGAACTTGCTTCATTACAGATCATCTTTAGAGAAATCAAGCAGTCCCTTGCAGTTAAAGAACATGTTATTTTGGCACTTTTAACTTATATTTGTAATCTTTCATTAGCTACACATGAAATCTCATAGATCTGGAAATCTCCCTTTGTTATTCCTCAGTTAAAGAACACGATCCCACAATACTGAACAATGTTCTCCAGATGTTCAGTTCTAACTAAGATCCTAAAATATTTTGTGACTGAAAGAGCACTTAGCAGTAAATGACATCTTATAATATACCAAGTATGAAGACAAGGTAAAATTCACAGCGTTTTTATTTTAACAAAGGTCTTAGACACATTACACAATACAATACTAAAATCTAGAGCTTTGGACATTATTTTTTGGTGTTTTGAAAATGATTTACAGGGTTGTGAAAGTGACTCTTTGTCATTGTGAACACACTCAAGCACCACAACGAAATGTGACCTCTGCATTTAACCATCACATGCACACGTGGAGCAGCGGGCAGCTACCAACAGCGCCTGGGGAGCAGTGTAGTGAGACGGTACCTTACTCAAGGGTACCTCAGTAGTGCACTTTAAAAGGGTCAAATTTAGGGACATGTTTTTTTTTTTTTATATTTTTTGTCAATATACTGCTACCTACTTTTCAGCAGCTACTCCAGACCAAATTTTTAAAATATATTGTAAAACTGTGATTGCTTTTATATAAACAAGTTTTAAACAATACTGTTTACAAATTAAAACAAAATACCAGTAAACCTTGCACTTGTCACCACAAGGCTGTTGATAAATGTTTCATATTTTTCATTTTTTTTTAATAAAATGAAATGGGAATTTATTTGATAAGACGTCTTGTTTCTCTTGAAAATTTGATTTCTACCAGCAATTCATCACAGGTCAGGATACCCTGATTTTCTTAGTTAAATACAATAGTAAAAAAATATATTTTAAAAAAAAAATAATTAAAAAATAAAAATAGATCTCAACCTGCAAAAATATTCATGATGTTCAGTACAGTGGTTGGGTCATATTTAGAGGCTCTTTGATATTTAGTAAACATGTCTCATGTAATTCCCCAGCATCAGAAATAAAACAGGCCTTGCTGGGTTTAATGTACTGTACTATTGAGAAAGATATTTCAAGCAAAGTGGGATCTGTAAAAGAATTTATAATTTCCTGAAAATAGGAAAGAAATGCTTCTCAGATTTCATTCCTGTGAACATAACTGCACCTGTGCTCTTCTATTTCATGTGCGCGTTGAACTGTATCATACACAAAACCAGGACTCTGAACCAAATTGAGGAGCAAAAATGGAAAAAACAAACACACACAAAAGAAAAAGGAAATGTTAATCTCTGTTTATACACACACACACAAATACACACACCTTTTTCTGTGATGGTTGTTGTTGCATCCTTACATTCTTAGCTCTCCAATGAAATTGATGTTTTAAAATAAATGTTCCTGCATTTTCCTCGTAGTAGCTGCAGCAGCTCTTTTCACATTTCCAGCTTGCCACATGCGCTGGCTTTTGAAGCAGATAATTACATTTCTGGTCTAAGCATGGCAATACCACTGTCAACAGGGCTGTATAGGGAATACAGCAGGTTTGCCTTCCTCACGATTAAAAGAAATTGTTGAACATAAACAGTAATGGCTTCCAGTTATACCAGCAGTGAAAATGTTAGCACATTATTAACAGAGGAGAAAGGATCTTGGAGCACAAGTCCTAACCCCACCACTTCCCCACCCCCCACTGGGATGTAATGTTACAACTGCTATCTTTAGCTTTAGTGCATCTGAAAAACCAGCATTTTTCAGTTGCTAATAGTCATCCCTCTCCTACTCATCAGACACAAACACCTACCAGTTTCATGCATCTACCAAGAGTCTCAATCTAAGGGCATTCGATTTGTTGATGTAGATAAAATGCCACTGTGGTTCCTATCTTGGTGTAGAAATAACAACCAAGAACTCAACACTACTGATACGTTTGCAAAGACACTACAATCACTATCAAATGTCAAGTCTATATCTGCCTCTATTATTGTTTTCACATCGCTTGAAAATGTTTGTTGACCTTTTTGGAGATACAGTGTTTTGCTACAACAGTGTATTTTGTCATAACAGTGACTATATACTTGCCAAAAAAGAGATTTACAATGATAATACCCAAAACAATGAAAAGGTCCCATTTACTTTCTGCACAAGCAGAAAAATGTTTCAACCATCCTTCTGAAGTACAATTTTACAAAGCTAACAGTGACACTGTGAGCACACCTTTCATCATGCACCAGCAGCAAAACGGACTTCGTCTGAAAGACATTACTGTATCTGCGACATTAGATATGCACCACTTCAGGCTAAAGTAGTTCGTGCTCTTATTGTTATTTGCCCTTTATTCATACAAAGCAGTTTTGCTGCAGGGCTCAATGCCAGATTTACCATACCTTCTGCAGCATGTTCAGGCACAAAAAAGCATCTGTACTATGTCTGATACTAATGCACAAGCCTAATCATGCAGTTTATGCAGAATGTGCATTAAAAAACACAGAATCAGCATCTCTCTTGGATACTGACCTAAGGTAAATGTGATCTCTATAATAGTCTCTAATAGTAATTTAACAGGTGGAACACCCCTCAAGAACTGCAGCTCTGGAGATGTTCTGACCTAGCCATGTAGTTATTAAGGCCCTCTTTAGCAGATTGTTGCACTTGGCCATTTTTTCTGCTTCCAACACATCACCTTTAAGAACTGACTGTTCGCACACTACCCAATATTTCTCCCCCCTTAGCAGGTGTCACTGTGATAAGATAACCATTGTTCTTCACTTTACCTCTCAGTGGTTTTAATGGTATGTCTGATCAGTGTAAATCATGCCATCTCTCTTTGATTGGTAAATATACAAATATGCTGATCACCTGGGTAACGGGTAAGAAGGTACTTTCTATTCTGATTGCTGATCTATTCAGAACATGGTCCATATATAGCTTTGCTTTCCATATGCATCACACCAGCTGCCTTAAGGGCCATTGCCTTCAGCAGTAACTGAAAACGACTGCCTTTAAAACACTCTGTGATGACTGTTCATTAATAATGGAAACCCATAGATCATAATGCTTTGTGCTATTGTTGAGACATATGTATAGTCCTTCGTTTAACATATGCCCCAGTCTGCCTAGTTACCACTGTAGTGGCGTCAGACATGATGTCACGGCTTTCCGCAGAGTTATTCTTAATCCAAGCAAGCAACAACATTAACATCCAGATTTGGAGCTATGCACTAACTAAAGACTTTCTTTGTTTATGAATTATTCATAACCTTCTGCTGTATATGTAACAGACAAGGGTGTTCATATATATTTCATGATGTAACTGTGTGTGGCTTTCAGAAAGATTGTATAAAGTTATAGGAATAAATTTATTTCCTCTGCCAGCTGTAGGTACAAAACCACACGGGAAGTAATCTGTAGTGAAAATGTGAATAGCATGCATTTGAGTGTTATGATATGCATTATGGTGAAAGAGAGAAAGAGAGCTTGGTCTGATTTCTTTATTTTTTTAATGATGACTCAAATCTGAGCACAGGGTAATCTACTAATTAAAAGAAATTATTATTATTATTATTATTATTATTATTATTATTATTATTATTATTATTATTATTATTATTATTTAATCTACACAAAATAGTTAACTTCAGTCCTGCAAAATATGTGATGCATGATTCAATAAACAGACGGCATGCCAAACAAGTCTCTGCATATTGCCACCAATAACCTGGTTCTAAACGTTGCATTTAATATCAGAACTGTTAGCCAGACAAACCCTGTGAAAACCTTCTCACTGTTATATATGAGCTGACCCCTTCCTATGGATATAGAACAATAAATGTACATATGTGATGGTAAATACTTCTAACTGACAGCTATGCCAGCTAATAAACAGTCATTGTGTTATCAGGGTGTAACCACTCTCCAGTTTATTCTGAGGCTGTATTTTGCGCTCATATAGTGGCTTTTATCCTCCACTCTTCTCCTCCTTCTGACAGGCATGCTGCAGAAAATGCCTGCTACAAAGTGACTGTTTTTAATTTATGGATTCTTTGATGTTAATTTAATCTCATTTTGTTTAGCTACATACGACCCCAAATACAGAAAATTAACAAAGAAAGACTTCAAAACCAAATGAGACTTGTTAGTTAGCAAACTTAGCCACATACAAGATGTGTTCTGTGTGTTTTTCTCAGGTTTATTTTGTAATACATTACTCCATGTTATGTAATCTACATCCTAGGAAATAAGTTTCACCTACCACTCTAAAGGCTTTACCCTAAGGCACTGGGTGCTAATCAAATGAAGAAATCAATGAAGTCTAAAGATTGAGAAAGGAAAGTGATAATGCTGTCAGTAACCAAATTCAGAATGTAAACATAGTAAACAAGTATATACAGAACTATGCAGTATAATCTTGATTGTCTAGCTTATAAGATTGACAATCTTTCAAGTTATATGGACAAAGAAGATCATGACATGTATTGGTGATTTGCAAATTCAGTAATATTTAGTCTGATTTATACGTCTGCAACGAGTATATGCTGTACTTATGACAAAGGCAGCCCAGAAGTTATGCTTACATAAATCAGCTTCACGTGTGTTTTACTGAGTTGTTCCAAACATTGTAGCTCATGATTTGAAAATATAGAAAAATAATAATACTGATGCCTACAAAGCAAAAGAAAGCTACAAGAACATATCAAGGCATGTCCAGTTGACAATTTCCAATGTCCAAAATGTTGTTAGCAAAAGATAGAGGTCAAGGCAAGATTTGGATAACCAATAACTGCTAATAAGCTGCCCTGAAAGGCAAAGCAACACCCCATATGATAGCAAACCCTGCATGAAGGTTTGGCTAACACAAGAGTGCTGGACAGTGTTGTTGCACTAACATAAATAGCATGAAAACTTTACCTATCATAAAAATTAGTTTCTGAAGCATGGGGGAATTTTAACATTAAGTGGCATGGACCAAAAGTAAAAATAGAACTCTTTGGCTGCAACCACCAAAGGTATGTTTGAAGAAAAAAGAAGACATTCAATAAAAGAACTTCTTGCCAGCTGTTAATAGCAGGGTGGCTCTATTATGCTTTGGGGTTGTGTGGCAGCCAGAGGCTCAGGAAACACTGCACAGGTACTTGGGTAAATGATTTTCACTTAATATCAACAAATTCTAGAAGTAAATGTGACAGTGTAAAGCTGAAAAGAAGCTGACTGCTACAGCAGGGAAATTATCTAAAGTATACATCAAAATCTACTTTGAACTACTCAAAGAAATAAAAGCTGAAGATTTTGCAATAGCTCTAATAGTTCCCTGACTTAAACCTCACATACTGTTCATATGTCATACCTTCACAGTATGGTCAGTTTTGACCTGGACAAAAAGTGTCTATACACTATATATACATTTTGAACTACAGATCTATTTAGAATGTATAAATAGCCAAACTGGCATGAATAAATGGATGATTAATCATTGATTAATATTTCAGAGAGCAGGAAGAGTCTATTTCTTAGGTTTTACAACACTCATTTTAGGAGAAAAACATCCACCATCACACAATATCATGTCCTGCTTTACCCAAGACTTCAAAATATAACAGTTAATAAGTTAAATGAAAATTTTATAGAAAGGTAAGAACGTTCTGGGACTGTTTGCTGACAGCTCAGTTCCATTTATCTTATGGACAGCTCCTCTTTTGATCTCTGCTTTAATATCAATTAGGTCAGAAAAAACATGTTTGTTTATTTGTAGATAATTTTGTTGCATACTCCAGGTGCAGATCTCATGTCTGTGTCAAGGCACCCTCCTACCTCTTTATGTTGCCAGTTCCTTATTATATATATTATCACCCTTATTATATATATTATCACTCCTATGCTGTGTTACTATTTCACCATTCAAGATTCCCCCATGACCCTTTAAAGACCAATAGGTGCCTGTCTCTGGTGAAACCTGGGCAAATATTGTGGTAACTAGGGTTAATTCTTGTGACAGTAACTTTGGAACTGTCTCACCACTGTCCCATAAAATACACTCCAAGATGGCATGCACAGTTTCACGGTTTCAAGATTCCTTAAAGCCACTATTTTCCTTTATTTGATCCACACTGGTGGATCTAAAATCCATCTTATTGAATTGAATATGAGTCAGATTTAACCTGGAACAGCCTCAATGGACAAAAATGTACAAATCTTTGCATATTTTGGGTCACTTTTGGAAAATTCATAGAATTTCAGGCTAAAATGATGACATTTAGGCTACTTTTTCAAATGTTAAAACAGGTCAAATTTTAAGGGTTAAACATACATGCATGCAGGACAACTCAAGAAAATATATTTCTTTTATATATAAAATCGTATCAGAGTGTGTTTTCAGATAGTATTTGAATCTATTGCAAGAGGAGTGCTTTTGTGAAGAGGATAAGGTCAGTCAAGTGTGAAGCAGATGTCTCCAGCAAGAAAAAAAAAAGAAATGACCTCTGGTGACAGGTAGCTGATTAGATGCTTTTTATATAAGAGTCACTCAAAAAATGTGAGGATCCACCTGTTTCAGAGAAACGCTGGAAAAAAAACTCAGACGGGTAAATGAATGAGACTGTTTTTTTGTGTGTCGATGAAAGAGGGTCAGTTCCACTTCACTGGCTCCTTGAGAGCGAGGCCAGCTAATCAAATGCTATAATCATGAAGAGAGTACTGGAGCACTGGAGAGTAAATGGTGAACCCTGGGGTCTTCAGCTACTGAACTGAAAAGCTTTGAAAAAAATGACCTTTTGATAGCAGCTAGGCCTACATTTATGCATGGCTAGAAATACACTGATACTGTAAAGAGGAATTATTGTTTCTTTAACATATTTTTCACACACACACACACACCAGTCACCTATAACATTAAAACTACTTGTTTAATATTGTGGAATTTTGGAGATACTTTGACCAAGATATTACAGTTTGGGCCTTGTCAACAAATTCTTATGCTTAGCCATTATTTATGTGCCATTCATTCATGCATTGATGGCCAAAACAGCTCTCACCATCGAAGCAAGGACTCCACCAGACCACTGAAGGTAGGCTTTAGTATCTGGGACAGAGACGTTAGAAGCTGATCCTTTAAGTCCTGTAAGTTGTGAAGTGTGAAGCTTTTCGTGCACGTGCCACAAGAGATCTGAAGAATCTGGAGGTCAAGTCAACACCTTTGTTCTGTTCCTCATCCAACCATTCCTGAACAATATGTGGGGCACATTATGTCACAAAAAACAGAACACTGCACAAAGCATCAGCGCCATTACTTCCCATAGTGATGATGTAAACAAAAATGGCATTAATGAGACAAAGACACCTTCTTCCATGTTTATAATCCAGTTCTGATGATCACATGCACATTGTAGATGCTTTGGCAGTAGACAGAGGTCAGCATGGGCATTCAAGCTGCAATGCATGACACTTTTCTATCATAGCCAGCATGAACGTTTTCAGTAGTTTGTGATACAGAAGCCCTTCTGTGGGATCAGACCAAATGCTTTAGCCTTTGCTCCCTATGCATATCAATAACCCTTGTGCACCCTTGACCCTGTCACCAGCTCATCGTTTCACTTTTGTTAAGTACTGACCACTGCATAGCGTTTTGGAGATGCTTTTACCCAGGTGTTTAATCAACAAAATTTAGCTCCTGTCAAAGTCTCTCGGATCTTTACACTCGCCCATTTTCCTCCCTATAAGACATCAAATTCAGGGCCTGACTGTTGTCTTATATGTTGACAGACTTGCTGTCTTATATCCCACCAATGCTATGTGCCAAAGTGACACGATTATTTGTGTTGTTTACTTCACCTGTCAGTGACTTTATTGCTGACACTAGTGAATTACACACTAATCAAAATAAACTGTAAAGAAGAGGAATTTTCATAACGGAGATTAACTATTAATATTTACATGATGGCAGAGGACATTATGTGTACATTATTTCAACAAGTCAAGTCAAGTAGGCTTTTATTGTAATTTCAACCATATACAGTTCACACAGTACACAGTGAAACGAAACAACGTTCCTCCAGGACCACGGTGCTACATGAAACAGGACCACAAACACTACACAACTAACAACATAAAGTGCATTGTGTGCAAGGATGTGCAAACGTTGCAGGACAGTGCAAGACAGACAGATACAGAACAAGACTGTCATAGTAACTGTCATTAAATATACAATAAAAATTCTTGACATGTTAAACCTCATGACATTAAATAACTGTAAGAACAGTAACATGCCCTTATAGCATATGCTATCTTCCATGTTACCAAAGTAAGCAATGCTAAATTACAATCAGTGTTAAAATTGAGTGGTTCCTCATGTGTATGTCTCATCATTCATCATGGGTTCCATGTAGTTCTGTAGTTCTGTAATATTTTGTACTATTTCCGAGATTCGAAGGAAGGTGGTAATTTTGAAAGTTTTATAAGCCTTCCTAAACTCAGAACAGCCTGGTAATTTGATGTAATTTTAATAAAAAAAATATGATTTAAAGATTAGAGTTCAGAAAAAACCTGCCATAGTGAACACACAAAAAAAAAACATACTATGTCAGGCAAGCTATAGATGCTTGCCATAGCCCAAAATAATTACACTTTACTGCTGTAGCTGACAGTTAAATATGTTTTTTCTTTAATTAATAGCTTTGCTCGCATTTAGAACATGAGTTCTTTGGAGTGTGTGATTTTGCATATATGTGTTTTTAAAAAAGGAAAATCTCTTATTAGAGCACAGCACTTAAGGCTTCATCACAAAAGAAATTTAACAGGACACGCAGGGCCAGATGTACCTATGAGTACAGGTGCAGCAACTGCAATGGTGCTCACAAAGTACCGGAATTTAACACTGATTTACTAAAAATTCACTGACTAACTGGTTGCATGTGAGGTCAGGGTTTAAAGACAACCAAACTATACTTCTGGGAGAGGTAGGATGAGCCTATTAAATAACTATTATAAGTAAACAGTTGTGTAACCAATTGTGACAATTGTGGGAAGTAAATTTTTATTAGTATGTGTATATTTAAATATTCCATTGTGCAAAAACCTTCAAGTACTGTGCTCTCATTCTATCCACAATAAGTCTCTCTCATTCTTAACCTTAGGCTACAGCATAAAGCCACTCTTTTTATCTGCACTACATTACTACACTATGGAGTGGAAAAGGGCAGAAAGAGCAGCCAGTGCCCAACCACAGTGCACATAACATATCAGTCTGTGCAGATGTTTTTACGTGTGTGTAATGTAAATTATTCACATTCATGCCTATTGCACATGCCTTCGTGCACCACAGTGGGGGTAGTGTAAATTTGGTTAATGTGCACAGAACTGATGTACATAAAATTACAAGGATTTTCCCCTATAAGTAATTAGTAAATTTTTATTTTAAAACAACATTTAATGCTTAGTTGTAGGCATTGTGTGCTTTGGGTCAGTTTTTGGGATGAAAGCAGAGAACTAAGAAAATCTAATCTTAGATCAGTTCTGCTATTTTAAGATATCCTATGAGAATTAGGTCAATGTGCAAAGCTGAGTATCTAAACCGCAATCTGAAGTATGGGCTATGTTAGCACTTACATAAGCAAGAAGTGGGATTTGGCATCATCACTTAGTAAAACAGTGTATTTTGTATACTGTGAAGCTTTTGAGGAACTGGATTTTATGATGGCCATATAAGATCTGTACAAGAAACAGCTGCCCTTGCTGTAAAATGACAGATATGGTGCTTCATTTGAAGTGATTTAGACTCATAAGGAATATTACTATCTAAATTATTCATAATTCTGTTCTTGTGGTATTATGCTAGCTTACATATTTAGAAAGTGTATGTGAATATGGTTTAGATTACCCTAGTGTTTATACTGTATGTACCATAAACCTGGCAGTAATTAACTTCTCTGCACTAGCAGAATCCAATGCAGAAATTAGTCAACCTGGGAACTGGTTTATTGTTAAAATATTGGGAATCACAGGGGTGCTGAGGCCTATCCCAGTGCTCATTAGGCAAAATGCATTAAAACGCCCTGGACAGGTAGCCAATCTATTGCAGGGCAGACATACAAATACATTTACACCTAGGGGCTTTCTAGCATCATCCAATTCACCTTATGTCTTTGGACTGTGTAAGGAAACCAGAGCTCCTGTAGGGAACCCACACTGACCTGGGAGAACATGTGAACTCGAAAGATAAAGATGCAAGGCAGCCCTGGCTGGGAATCGAACCCAGGACTGAGAGTTGATAATGCTAACCACTGTGCCATAGTTCAAGCTTTCCAACCAAAATACATATGTATTTTAATTAAAAAAATTTTAAAAGATATATTACAATGCCAAATATATGAACTGGTTTGAAATTTTGGTGAAGAATAGACAGAAATATCATCGTTTAGTTTGGATGGCTTAGTTGTAATGCCATGTGAAAGATGTGCCATAAAAGCCTGTCTTGCTTTTGCTGAGCTTCAAAATGGTGCCATATTTATATATAAATAGAGAGAGAGAGAGAGAGAGAGAGAGAGAGAGAGATAGAGAAAGAGAGAAATATTTATCCAGATGATGATAAAATGAGATAATGAGAAAATAAACAAAATGTTTAACTGCACAAAAATGCAATTTACTTTTAAATCCATGGTGTTTTTGCCCCTTGCTTTCTTATCAGATTACTACCTAAATATTAACTTTTATTGTACATCAACCATCAATCAGCACATGAACCTAACTTTGTTTGCCTCTTTAGGATGCTTTTTTGGTCTTAAACAAATCTGTGGGGCCAGTTTCCCAGACCTGGATGCAAACTGCAGACCTGGAAGTCTTGACTAAAAGGTGTTTCCAAGGATAACTTTTTGACATGGTCAGGAAACACTGTTCCTTTACCCAAACACAAACCAGCATAAGGCCAGGACTCATCTGGATGCAAACTGTGACTTGCAAAATGACTGGCTGTTTTAGAGCTTGAAAAACGAGAAAATGAAAAAGGAAAGGGGAAAAAAACTTAGTAACAAGAGCTTTTTGCTCATAAGAAAAATAGAAACTATGAGTCAGTTCTTCCGGATATTATTAAGCATCTTTCTTTTTCCCAACACAATGCTACTCGGCTGATATCCATTTTTATTTTGTGTTCTTTATTATTCCTCTGGGTATGCTGAAGTGCAGCCGTGAATGACTCATCAGGCCATGTGCTGGAAAGGATCTTATTATTTCCCGTAAGAATTGATGTGTTTTGTGCATTTTAGGGTGCAAAAATTAGTAAAGAAAACAATGCTGGATATCATTGTCTATTCAGGAGACAGTAGTAAAAGATTAAAGCAAGAAATCTCGTTGAGCTTTTTTTTGTGAAAGTATGTAACAGCATTATAGAATAGAATAGAATAGAATAGAATAGAAAAGTAACTGTGAAACCAAGAGTAAAGAAAGCAATTATCAGCTTAAGTTAAAGGCAGTTGGACTTGACAGTGATCTTACAACTTATCAAAGAACCAGTGGTTCATGAACATTGACGTGGCCAGGAATCACATTTCCTGACATTTACGTATATGTATCTGATTTTAATGCAGAAGAAATACACAAAGCAAAGCCTAAAGACAGAAATCCTGACAAAAAGAAAAGCATGTTGCATGACCTTACTGTCACCTGAAGAAGTGAAAGTGACTATTTGCTATTGTAAACACACTTAAGCACCACATTGAAATGTGACCTCTGCATTTACATTTACATTTACATTTTCGGCATTTGGCAGACGCTGTTGTCCAGAGCGACTTACATGGTGCTTTTTAGTCAACGAAGAAAAGCTTCCTATATCAGTGCACTTTAGGCTTGGTTTAAGAGCTGCTAGTCAATCTAGATTATACCTGCGCTCATGCAAAACCTGGAGAATGAAAAAAATATTTTTTTTTTCTGTAATGTTAGTAAGTTTGTTAGTTCTATAGTTGTGGTCCCAACATTTAACCTATTATTTGTGGAGCAGCGGGCAGCTATCAACAGCACCCAAGGAGCAGTGTAGTAGGATGGTACCTTGCTCAAGGGAACCTCAGTGTTGCCCTGGTCAGGACCTGAACCTACAACATTCAGTCCTAACCACTAGGGTACCACTGCCTATATATGCTACTTATAATATGCTCTCTCTCTCTTTCTCTTTCTCTCTCTCTCTCTCTCTCTCTTTATCTCTCTCTTTATCTCTCTCTCTCTCTCTCTCTTTATCTCTCTCTCTCTCTCTCTTTATCTCTCTCTCTCTCTCTTTATATACCTAAATGCATCTTAACATTTAATCATCTCCAAATAAAACAACTTTTCTGGTTCCTAATGAAGTGGGATTTCTGATTATGGTGAGTACATGCATTTTTTAGTGCATTTAATGCATTTATTCTCTGTATTAGACTGATTTTACTACAGGTAAGAGACATAAGGCCCCTCTGTTTGTGGTAAAATCACTGTTACACATGGTCTGGAGTGGGTTATTTCTTTAGCAACAGATGCCAACAAATGTCACAGCAAAAAATATCCCAAAATACAATGTCAATTTCTTAATAATTTTCAAATGTAACTCATTAACAGTAGACTATTGTTGACATTTAACATAATATTCAAAGATTATTAAACACAGCATGATACTTGTTTGCATGATAACATTTTATAAATGGTTTCAGACATGACTCAGACAATCTGATTTTAGAACAGACACTCTCTGTTTTATAATAGAATAGTATGAAGAACTGCTTGCAGATACAACAAAGTCATTTTACTGCTGCAGTGGCCCTGGCAGACAGATCGTGTCATAAATAGTGCATGGCTGAAGGCAGTACAGCAGCCAACTATAAGATGTCTGAGAGTTATAATCTGCCTCGAGCTGTCTTCATGCAGGAACTCAATTATCTTTATGAACAACCAATAAAGATGGAGAATTGATTAATATATGCATTTTAAAAATGGCCCCTGTAATGTGCTTGGCTAAAAAATGCATGGTTGTGGCTGATGGATTCATCATCAATACCAGCATCAAACAGTGTGACTTGATTCATGACATACTTCAGTATCATTAGGCAGAAGCCGTCCATTTGAGAAGACCAAGCTAAGTTGAAGAACGTGTGCTTTTTTTACAATATGGTATAAAAAGTTTGCCACCTCAGATTCCACTACAGCATTTCAAAAGAACTGTGCTCCATTATTCAAGTCAGTTGTGGCCTGGGTTAAAGGAAAGTCATTGTTATCATTACTGGATCCAGTGATGAGGCTTAGAGAGGTCACAGAAACTGAATTTCATAAACTAATATAACCTCCAATGATGTAGTGTTGAACCATTTATGGACAACCCAGCAGGATCCATTGTCAGGATTTGAGCGGAAAAAAAATTAAATTGTCACATTCATCCAGAGCAGCCTTGTCGCAGAACATGACAAAACCATTCTTCAAATGTTAATAAATTCCAAATAGCTCTTGAATGAACACAATACGTCCTGGTGGAGGAGGAAGAGATCAAAGACAGAGGAAATTTGTAGGCTATGAAGCCCGTCATCAAGTAAACAATCAGATGTAAATTATCTTGTCCCTTCACAAAACGGAAGCTTCATTTTAAAGTTAAATGACTCATACAACATTAAACAATAAACAATGATAAATAAAAGCAATACACTGCTCATCACTGTGATCTCCAAAAAATGAAAAGTCCTTCATGAAAAGATCTCTCACAACATAATTAAGACTCCAGCCCTAAAAATAATACAGTTTAATAGCATTGACCTATATTGTAAAATGGGAAAAACAAAGGAGTCGTGTTTCATTTTCTTTTCATTAGGATGTGATGAGATTCTAGAAATAATGTCTACAGAAACCAAATGAAGTGTGTAGTGGAGGTATGTTTGATAGAAATATAGAAGCAATTTAAACAAGCAAATTACTACAGGACAGCAGCCCCACAATTGTAGATAATAGTTCTACTAAAGATATAATTAACCATTACTGGATATATAACATGACTATGATATGAAGATTGTCTTTAGCATTTTATACCCACATACCTATACTTAATATGCTTCTCGGTAGCCCTTAATTACCAACTCATGCATATTCAAATGATTAATTTAATTAATATTTATATTAATAAATAATTAATTTATACTCACGCACTGGCTTATCTTATAAGTCCGTTTCATGTCAATGAGAGTTTTTTAACCAAATACAGACATTACTCTGTGATAATCAACACCCTACAGAGCAGATGTAGCAGATAGAGGTGATCAGAGATTCAGTAAGATTTTTTGAGTTGCCGAAACTGAAATTTCCAATAGAATGTATATGTACACATGTAAAATTGACATAATGTAAAAAACAAATGCTTGTTAGCATCCATCCCCCAGAAGCTCGTTGTTTGCCCTCCTAAAAGCAGTGTTTTCTGTAAATTGTAGCAATCCATTGGCTTCTTTTTTATTTAGTGTTCAGCAGTCTGTAGACAGCTCTGATTTCTTGCTGAATTTTTGTGTTTGAACAGCTCTTTTACATTTTTGATTTTTCTGTGTGTGTTCATGTGTTTTTGCTATGTTCGAGCTGAATCATAACGCTGCCATTCAGTAAAATCTTGTCTTTCTGCCATTTTGTGGGTAATAAAAAACAGTCTGTTGGTCCTTCAGGAAAGCAAAAGTGATTCCTCTGGGTCATCACTCCAGGGAACAATTTGGGGGATATTTATTTTTAAGAGTGTAACGGAATAATCACGCCACAGTCATTAAGCAATCAATTACTGCTCCAGGAGTGTAGCCAAACATGCTCTTGCTGTCAATATGGCTGTAAAGCGGCAATTTGTCAAACTCTTACAGGAACTACGTTAAAGAACCCCCCCCCCCCCCCCCCCAAACCCCACATCTTAACATTAGTTTCACAGTATAGAACTTTGCTGAAGCTCAGTGGTGCAAACAGTATAGTACACACACACACACACACACACACACAGATACAAATTCATATTAAAGAACACAAAGACTCTAATATGAAGAAGGAGGACACTTTCAATCCCATGACAATATCTGAGTGATTACCTCAAATAATTTAGATGCTGTTGGAGAGGAACATACACCCAACAACTGCATGTGAGAGTTAACCAAAGGCCTGTTAGGAAAAAGAACAGCACTCACTCTACAGAAGCATGTATTGGAGAACACTGAGATGCTATATAATAAAAGCTTTGTTTGTGCTTCAATGTCAGTCTAAATTTCATGTTCTTGAAGTCAGTACTCTACTATAGAAACAATGTTGCAGTCCTGAAGCATCTGGAACATCAGGAGACATTAATAAATGCTGGCAAATAAATGACAAACTGTGGTTGCACATGGCTACATATGATTCCTGGCAGGATACTTTTTATTACTGCACTATTACTTGGGAAAGAAAACTGTTTTCAGTTTCTTATGATAGGATAACATATTACATTCCAAAAGCAGTTAAAAATTAAAGTCAAGTTAAAGGCACTGGCCTGCCTTGTTTCATACATTTTTCAACCAGGTCAAAATACTTCTTTATGGCTGTGTAAACACTGTATATGGATGGTTTATATTATACACACTCTTCTAATACTATAACTTAATGTACAGTTACAACAAATCATTATGTCTGCTTACCTATATATTTTACAGCAGAGTCATTTCTATAATAAAATATTGAGGAAACAGTTAATACAAGTTTAATCTGCCTCATATACAATAATGATATATTCATTTTAGATGGATTAAAAGCCTTGCTGATTCTTACTCTAAAAAATCACTTTAGAGACAGTGTGTGCTCTGTTTTAAAGTGCTTTAATAATTCAAAGATGAATATTACTAAAGATGTCTAATGTCAAACTTATGAGCTTATATGACCACAACAATTAAAGAAGTGCATAAGAGACAAAAATCTGACATGTATTTCAAACTTTAACATCAAAGTTTCATGTATATTGTTAATAATGTTACTAATAAAGGTGTAATTAGCATCAAGACTTTCATCAAGAACAAATTTTCACATAATATAATAAATATCTTGATTACAAAACCTAAACTAAACAAAACAAGCTATATATCTTTTTAAAACAAATGACAGCTAGGACTATTTACATAGCAAGATAAAATAAATAGCAGATACAAATTAGGCAGATGTTTTTCAAAGCATTTTGTTAGAAATGCACTTCTTTCAATAGAAAAGAAGATGGTCAGTGTTGTATGGTAGTTAGTTAATCATTTAGGCATATCATGATAATCTGGAATACACTAGGGTTGGGAAATGTCTACAGTGGAACACTGTGATGGCTGATGTTGGGGAAAGGGAAATCACAAGGCTGAGCTCAACATTGTGATGACTGATGACTATTATGTGACTATTAGGTCTCTGTGTGCAAAACAGCAAACAAAACATTTAGTTACAACTACAGTTAGAAACAGCAAAAGCACAGTTACAGAGCACACCAAGAATGCTATCATCCTGTGGAGGAGCAGTGTTATGCAGTGCAGTTTAATGGCATTTGGTAATATGAGCCACTTGAACTGGATACAATTGGAACACACCAAACATAGCTGCTGGCAAATTAATATTTTGCTATACCATTTTTATTGTGTTAACCTTGATATCTGTGTTAAGTTTCCAACTCAACCAGTGCTGCACAATTTCCTGAAAAACAGTAACTAGTTATTAGTTACTTCTTTCAAAAATACATAACATGTAATTAGTTACTAGGGAAAGTAACTTTTGCTTTAATTTTATATTTTCACATTTAATTGACTGTGATGTTTTAGCCAGGCTAAAAACAACGGCGAGCAGTTTTTCATGAAATATTTCATTCAATTCACATTCCTCTCTATCACAAATTTAGCTGGTTGGACTGCTCTGTGCAATTTGGCACAAATAAATAAAAATGCTTAATGAGATTGGAAAATCTAGCAGAATGTAATAAAGTAGGTCACAAACTACTGTAGGTAATAAAGGTGTGATTTTTTAAGTAAAAGATGTAAATTAAATTTGTTTTCAGATGTTTTTCCCCTAAAATTTATATCACATACAATTACAATGCATTTGAGGACATCAATTACATGCATAATTTGCTTTTCCTATGCAGGCACTCTCGCGGCCAAAAATAGGGCTCTATTGACACAGTTGGAGAGCTGAACCCCTACTGAGAGGAGTATGGTCACACTTGAAAATCGCTATTTTCTTCTGCAGCAGGATTGGAACCTCTAATCACTGTATGGTTCTGAGGCCTTTTAAATGGTACGTAATTTCCCAAACACACAGGGCTGAATGTGCATTTTGATGCAGAGTGCTCTTGATGGATTTGACTGCACACAGTCCTGTCTTTTTTTTTGACAGTCAGTTGCGGGGATTTCATTCCAAATTACATTGAGAACTTTCCTTGCAGAGTAGTCCATCTACTGGCTTTAACATTAGGCAACTTTGTAACGAGATTTCAGCCTTTATTACTATACAATAAAGAGCAGTGCACATGAATGCACACCTAGATTAGTTACTCTCAAAATGCAAGAGCAGTTCTTTTATGTAGCATCTGTTGCAAGATTGGACAGAATTCCATCATACCTAATAAATTTAGTTTTCAGTTTTAATTTACTGCTTAGTTTTGAGTGCTCAATATAAAATGCTCAACTATGTGCTCATACCAAATCAGAAATAGCGATGTTGGAAATGACCATGCCACAATGCCTACAAAAGAACTACTTTAATTTAGGCTTTCATACAGGAGTTGTGCATGCACTGCACTCATGTATTTTTAAAGTGTGCCAAACCTTACAACAGTTGCTCCTAGACACCACACTGGCAACCATGGACAGGCACAGTTAATTCTGAACATCTTTTTAAACCTGTAACCTCACAGATACATTCAGTGACTTTAACAATGCCTCCTTTAACTTGTAAAATTTGCTGCCTGAATAGCTAGAGCAAGGCAAACATTAGGGACACAGTAAACTCAATCAGCATGTGGACCTGGCCATCTCTTCCATGGCAAACCGTGATTTTTAGAACTAGTTCTAAAGTGTGGGCCATAAATGTAAAACCATAGGTATAAAACATAGAAAAAACACACCCATCACAAACCTCATTACAGAAAATGTGAGATATTTTCCAAAAAGCAGTAACAACAGAAATCTGTGATATGTTAATTTACTTGAACCTTAAATTAACTGTCAAAAACAAAGAAAAAAATTAAGTAGTTTTCATGATCAATTTAATTGTATTTGTAAATATACATACGTTTAGAATTTGATGGCTGCAGCACACTCAACAAAAGTTGAGACAGATGTGTGTTTACCATTCTGTAACATTAATAATACTAATAAGACTAACATTAAGAAACTGACGATATTTGTAGTAGTTTTGCAATTGGAAATTTTGTTCATTCTTGCTTAACAGAAGCCTTTAGTTGCTCAACAGTCTGTGGTCAATGTTGTCTGATTCTCCTCTTTTTTAATAGGCGACAGATCTGGATCAGCAACAGGCCAGTCAAGCACACGCACTCTGTGCCTACGAAGACACGCTGTTGTAGCCCATGCAGCATGTGGTGTAGAAATGTCATGCTGAAATAAGCATGCACATCCCTGGAAGAGGGATAGCAACAACTGTCTCCCTAAAATCCTAATGAACTCTTCAGAGCCAATGGTACCATGTACATCTATGCAACTCACCCATGTCCCTGGCACAGAGGGACCACCATATCAACACAAATGTTGGCGTTTGCACCTTACACTGTTAACAAACTGGATGGCCATCTGCACAGAGAAGTCAACACATATTTTTCCATAAGCAATCTGAAGTGTGGACTCACCAGAATACATCACATGGTTCCAGTCTTTCTGTCCATCTTAGATGAGCATGGGCCCAGTAAACTTGCCAGCATTTCTGCATGTAGTTGATTTATTGGTTTTCTCCTTGTGTATTGCAGTTTCAGTTTGCGTTTCTTGATACAGCGACGGTCTGTGTTAAATGATAATACTTTTTTTTTTCAAAATACTTCTAAGACCAGGTGGCAGGGCTGTATTATGTCCTGTAGTTGTCAAAAACCCTACATTCTCTGCAATCTTGCATTGAGAAATGTTCTTGAACAAATTTTTATCAAAGAAGTGAGCTATGACCTGTCCTTTGCAAAGATTGAAAATTTCATGGATACTATTTTTATACTCAATCATAATACCTCAACTGCTACTTGAATATTCTGTGCACTTTCAATCTGATTTTATCTGTGTTGCAGGCATTAAATACCACATTAGTGTACATGTACAAAATACAATTAGGTTGGTCAATTAAACTATTGAAAATATTCTCTTTGTACTTTTATAAGCTTAAGCTTCACATAAATTAACATACCACAGATTTTTTGATTTTATTGCATTTTGGAAAATATTCCAACTTTTCTGAAAATGGGATTTGTACCATAAAATTAATTTCTGCAAGTGCTATTTTTGAGCTTCGGTTAGATTTGGTTAAGAAGGCATAGTCAAATAAAGTTATTAACAAGCTCAGGACAAAACAGAAGATGACAGTCCACTGATTAAGAAATAATGGTGTTAGTAAATTCTTTTTCAAGCCATTCTTCAGGGTGGTAATTTCAGGCCAGCTAAGAAAAGTCTGTGCAGATTACAGCCAAATCACAACATATTATTGTTCTTCTCATACATGTACATCTTAACCCCAGGAGTTTAAACAGTGACATTTTGATGAATATTCTTTCAGCTCTCGCATGAGGCCTGTGCCTCCATCTCACCTCTGTGTCTGCTGCTTTTGTTAAAAGAAGTCTCTCCACAACACATATTTTGAGAACCTAATGCAAATTTACACCTGGGGTTAAAAGATACAGCAAAATCCAGCAAAATCCAACTGAAGTTTAGTAAACAGAGCAGAATATGTAATCAGCCAAGCTTGTAATATCTTTGCTCACCCTTTAGCACAATAGTCCTATGTTTTGCATGGCACTTTCCGAAATGCATTTGAATGAGGAAGAAAAACACATTTTGTGTTTCACTGAGCACACAGCTCATAAAGTTAGGGTAGTGTAGCAGTTTCATATATAACACTGGGGGAGAACGTATCCAATTTGCACCTATTTTGAGCCCTCTGTGTTTCATTTGAACCTTGACACTAAAATAATAAAATATACACCTAGTATGCCGTTATTTAATACAGTTTAATCCATACATTGTGAAATACCCCCCTAGAACCCCAGACTCAATACCATACAAAAGCCAAATACAAAAAAAAAGGGGGTGGGGTCTGGAGGGGTTCTGGAAAAAGTGACACAAAATGGTAAAAATGAAAAATGTTCAACTGGCCAACTACAAAAAAGATGGCATGAATAGGAACCATGAATCTGCAATAAAACAGGACCCTACCATTTTTCACTGCCATCCAATTGGGCTGAGGGTGATGGCAAAAGCTCTAACTGTCTAATAGCTGATATTTGTCACGAGATATTACGATCACGGTCTGAGTAGCTGTGCAAAGAATATTCACCAGTCACTCATTCAACTGCTGCCCACTTCTTCACACTGCCCTCTCCATTATATTGTATTTTAGCATGAGAGTTAGAGAGCTTTCTTTTGGAAATGTACACTATTGCAGATTTGTTTCCTTAAAACTACAAAGGATGATGTAATATTAAGGATTAGGCAATCTCAGTTACACATTGTCACACGCACCACCCTGGGGCGTGGAATTAGGAACAGGTGATCGCGGTTTCCCATGAGCTTAAATAAGGAGCACTCACAACAGGAAGAGGCTCTGTCAGAGTCCCATCCGTTTTCGCCGACCCTCATGTGTCTCGCCAGTTCGTGAGTACTTCGATTCATTCTGGTTCTCTGCTCGCTGGTTTTGTGTGTTATAGTACTCAAATTTGTGTGGGAATTCTTACTCTTAGTATAGTGAGTATAAAGAGAACAAAGCATGTGGGGTTCCTACCTTCTCGCATTTGTTCCGCGTTTGGGTTAACCACCATGCTACATCGGACTAACGGCTAAGCTAGCGCTGCTACTCATCCATCCAGCTCTTCGTGCAGCGTTAGCTTGCTCACAAACAACACATCCTATCTGGATCCCTGTTGTTAGCGGCTGTGGCTAGGCTTCTCATCCTTTCCTCCTCTGTGAGTGACAGAATGACAGAGGTCTAGGTCACTATGAAAGCCTGGTCATTCCCTTCAGCTTATGCAATGCTCCCACAGTATTCCAACAATTCATCAATGATGTACTGCGGGACATGCTGGGTCATTGGGGCTTTGTCTATCTGGACGACATCCTCATTTATTCAAAGACTTTGGAGGAACACCAGCTTCATGTCAGGGCAGTTCTGAGAAGATTGCTCGCTCGCCAACTGTACTGTAAGTTGGAAAAATGCGCCTTCCACCAGCGTTTCTCTACGTTCCTGGGTTTTGTCATTTTGCCCCAGGGGGCGTGGCCATAGATCCCCAGAAGCTTGAAGCCGTTCGTTCGTGGCCCTTACCCTGAACTCTTAAGCATCTTCAATGGTTTCTGGGGTTTGCGAATTTCTATCGTCGCTTTATCCAGGGCTTCAGTATGGTTGTCGCACCACTTACCGTCCTGACCCATGATTCTCCTCAGTCCTTTCAGTTCACTTCAGCTGCTACCCAGGCTTTCAATCACCTTTGTAAATTGTTCACCACGGCTCCTATCCTGGCTTATCCTGACCTCATCAAACATTTTGTCGTAAAGGTGGACGCTTCAGATGTGGGCACTGGAGCAATTCTTTCCCAATGTGGTCCAGACCAGAAACTACATCCTTGTGGTTTCTTTTCCCAGAATTTCAACCCCACTCAGCAGCGTTACGGGGTAGGGGACCGTTAACTGCTGGCCATCAAGTGGGCTCTGGAGGAATGGTGACACTGGCTTCAGGGCAGCAGTGAACCATTCAGTGTTTGGACCGACCACCAAAATCTCATCTCCATCCAGAGCACCAAGCAGTTGAACCCTCAACAGGTGCAGTGGGCTCTTTTCTTTGAGCAGTTCGACTTCCATCTCTCGTACCGTCCGGGATCCAAGAACAGCAAGGCTGACACCCTCTCTCATCAACATCAGGCAGAAGCTACCCGGACGGACCCCGTGCCTATCATTTCCACCAACCAGATCATCGCACCCCTCCGTTGGCAACTAGAAACCAGGGTGCGTCAGGCACAGGCCTTGGAGCCAGCTATGGCTGGTGTGCCATCGGGACAACTCTTCATTCCATCCACCGTCCGGACTGAGGTGATTCGGTGGGGCCACTTTTCCACCCTCACTGGACACCCGGGGGTGCACTGGACCCAACAATTCATCCAATGGGCCTTCTGGTGGCCCAACCTCATCGCTGATGTCAAAGAGTTTGTTCAGGCATGCCCAGTGTGCGCCAGGGCCAAAGAGACAAATCAGCCAGCTCCTGGGGAACTCCAACCTCTCCCGGTTCCCCGACGGCCCTGGTCTCACATTGCCGTTGACTTTGTCATGGGCCTGCCAGATTCCAACGGTAAGAACACCATCCTTCCCATCGTTGATCACTTCTCCAAGGCTGTGCACCTGGTGGCCCTGGGTGGACTCTCGTCAGCTAAAGCTACTGCTGAGTTGGTTTTAGAGCACGTAGTCCTACTGCATGGGTTCCCCAAGGATATCATCTCGGACAGAGGGCCTCAATTCATAGCCAAATTTTCAAAAGCCTTCTGGCACTGATCGATACTACCTGCAGTCTGACCAACGGTCAGACGGAGCGAACCAACCAACAACTGGAGCGCTTCCTGCGTTGTGTTGTCACCGACCGCCAGCACTCCTGGGCCAACTCATGTGGGCTGAACTTTCATAATCTCCTCACCTCCTCCGCCACAGGACTCAGCCCCTTTAAGGTATGTTACGGGTTCCAACCTCCAATGTTTGATCAACAGTTGGTTCCCCAGTGTCGGCAGATTTGGGGGAGGGCACGTAAGTCCATCCATTGGGCCAATCAACGTTACTCCTCTCAACATCATGTCTGACACCCTCCGGGATGCCTCTATCACGTAGGTGACAAGGTATGGCTTTCCACCCGCAACCTTCATCTCCACACGGAATCCCGGAAGCTTACCTCTCACTACATTGAAACATACCGCATCACCCACCAGATTAACCCTGTCACCTACCGGCTCCAGCTGCCTGTGGCACTGCGCATACACCCCGTTTTCCACACCTCTCAGCTGAAACCCTTCATCACTTCACCCATGATGCCTCCGGAACCTCCTCCTCCACCTCCTCGGATCATCGAGGGTGGTCCCGCCTATACCATCCGCCGGATTCTCGATTCTCGACCTCAGGGTCGGGGCACCCAGTACCTGGTCGACTGGGAAGGTTATGGCCCTGAGAAACAATCTTGGATTCCGGCGCGTTTCATATTGGATCCTGAATTGAAAAGGGACTACAGTCGTCGGGTCTC
Source organism: Arnoldichthys spilopterus (assembly GCA_037974385.1). NCBI lineage: Eukaryota > Metazoa > Chordata > Actinopteri > Characiformes > Lepidarchidae > Arnoldichthys > Arnoldichthys spilopterus. Next base: position 23,694 of record JBBPDA010114043.1, read on the forward strand.
CTCCTGTCCAGGGCAACCTGGCGTCGGCCTTGGAGCGGGGGGTGGGGGGGTACTGTCACACGCACCACCCTGGGGCACGGAATTAGGAACAGGTGATTGCGGTTTCCCCATGAGCTTAATTGAGGAGCATTCACAACAGGAAGTCGCTCTGTCATTGAGTCCCATCAGTTTTCTCTGACCCTCGTCTCTCTCGCTAGCTCGTGAGTACTCAGATTCATTCTGGTTCTCTGCTCGCTGAATTCGTGTCGGAATTGTTACGCTTAGTATAGAGAGTTCTTAGAACAAAGCGTGTGGCGCTCCTACCTTCTTGCGTTCATTACGTGTTTGGGTTAACCACCATGTACATCAGGCTAACGGCTAAGCTAGTGCTGCTACTCGTCCATCCAGCTCTCTGTGCATCGTTAGCTTACTCACTAACAACACATCCTATCTAGATCCCTTTTGTTAGTGGCTGTTCTTGTCCTTTCCTCCTCGGTGAGTGACACACATGATGCTAACTCTCCTTTCAAAGGCCATACTGTAGGATAAAAAAATTTAACAAATGCCTGAAGCACTTACTTTTATTTGAGTAAATCCAGCTCATTGTTGCAATTGTGTTCAGAGGTCAGAAAAGAAGCAGACAAGGTAACGTGAACAATATCAATAATAGGCTAACAAGTTAACTAGATCAGCAACCCAATGACATAAGCTAGGACATGAAAAGATTAAAGCAAAACACATCAAATTACACCCCCCCATACACACGCACCTAAATCATTGCTATATTTGGCATGATGTTTGGGATTGTTGATAAAGATATACATTTGTAGAAAAGCTCATTATATAGTAACAGTAAGCTCCTTTTCTAAATGCTGATTCAAGAACTCTTAGCACAGATTTTTATTTTTGTGGAGTTTTAGGGTCCATATCCTACACTTGTGTTGTATTCACATGACACTTTTGATAGTTAATGCACCAAAACAACCACAATTAAACCTATATTCTTTCAAAGAAAACAGGGTGTTTTTCTTACTGTACCTTTAAGACTGATATATAAACGACTTTGCTTCCCTTTACTTTGCCTCATTAAAAAAGAAATACTGCTTTAGGCCAATATTACACCAGTGCTGCACTGATTCTATGTATTAGAAATTGTAAAAATAAGGACTAGATTTACCTGGATTATCCAACTTTCCGTCCATTTTCTAAACTACTTCTTCCATTTTGGGTCACAGGGAATCTGGAGCCAATTCCAGCAGACTACGGGCCCAAGGCAGGGTTCACCCAAAAAAGGAGGCCAACCCATCGCAGCTACCTGGATTGAAAAAAAACAACAACTTTTATTTCTACAAGCTGGAAGCTTTTTATTAATTTTTACATGAAAACATGGTATTCCAACAACACTTAAAACATTGTGTTCTACCAAAGTGCAATAAATGCACACTAAAAATATTGTTTTGATATATCAGTCAAATCTAAATGTCCATCTGATGTCAATATTTTTCAAGCAACTATCTGCGGATACCATATGATTCTGATTCTGATTAGTAGGCATGCCTAGAGCAGAACCAGACCTATAAGCGTTCAGATAGAACTAGATTGTCAGTGAAAAAAAAGTACTAGTATCTTTGTCAAATGGAATTTTTCCAGATTGGATTTACTAGTTTTTCAGTTGTTATTGATTTCTTTTTCTTTGCATTATTCAATGTATGTTTTTACAGTTGATGTTTTGTGCATTTCTTTAAGTCCTTTTGTCTAGCACATCTTTAAAACAACACATTATTTTTTAAATGTTTCAGGAGCCTGCTGCAATTGCTCCCACACTGTGTGCATCCTTTCATAGTTACAACACAATTCAACCCTTATATCAGTCAAACACAGTGGCCACAAAAAGACCTGAGCTACTGCTGAGAACTGATTTGGAAGACAAAGTTTATTTGCTGATAGTCAGCTCTGATTTCTTCCAATTCTAACCTCTGAAAAGCGCAGCAACCATCTTAAGAGGATTTAGTAATAAATCCTTGTTGCTCCCAAATACCAAGTATCAAGTGTGGAACAATAGAGAAAAACACTTGAAATGACTGCACTCCAACCAGTCATATGAGTCTATGAGTATGCATACACAGTGTGAGGGCTCTAAGGTGGATCATAGCATCTTTAACATCTTAATCCAATAAACAGTCAAAACAGCAGCATGGTGTTATTTTATAATTATTTTCACAATGAAATCATTTTATTTTTGACCCCAATAACTTGGCCACATTATGTCATCGCTACTAAATAATAAACTTTAGAATGTGATAAGCCTAGGATTTTAATGAGTTAACCTTTTTAAAGCCATTTTCAGTCTGAGAATAAGCAGAATGAAGAGACTGAATTCAGAACAAAAATGTACATTCAGCATCCTTCGCTTTCAGCACCTCGTTATCTAAGCTGCCTGGAAATTGTCTCTATATTCTGTCTGACATTAAAGTATGCAATGTGATGTCAGTTCTGGCTATATCATCTTTTCTCTCCTACTCACTCTTTCTCCCATCCCCAACCCCCCACACCATGAACGAATATTTAACCATATCTTTCTGACAGTTTGTAATTATATATGTAATATGCACTGTCTTGGTACATTTTAATCCCCCAAGGAAGAAACATAATAAACGTTCCCTCAAACAACATGGTCCATGAGGTCTAAATGTTTGTGTTAGATAAGTTGTAAAGGCTGCACTACTATGACTTTCCCAGGGTAGATTGGTGATTTTGTAACTTTTCACAACTTATCTGTTATAAATAGAAAGATAAAAACCCTGGCCTCAAAATGGAGTGTATGTATTCAATGTAACTTAAAAAAATATATAACTGCAACAGACCATTGTTTCATTGTGTTACCTAAAGGTTAAATGCTTGGACTCTGAAAAGTAGAGAGTGTACAGGGCTGTCTAATCCAGGGTTAAAAAGAGTTCACACACGAGAATTTCCAATAAACCTAAGCATGGGCATAGGTTTGTCTTTGTAACAAACTGATCCCTAGGCTTTTATAGGTAAGGTCTGTATTTTTACAAGGGCTGTTATTCCAGACACTCCATAAACGAATATCTGTTAGCATGGCTAAACCAATTTCTTTAGAATTGCTGTGTTGGCAAGGCTCCACTAAAATGCTGTGATACCAATCACATCTGTGACTCTCATACAGAAACAAGTTGTGTAAAAGTTGTCTTTTGATGAAACATGATTTAACTGACAGAAACAGAGACTGCTTTAGTCATGCGCCCTGAAAGACACTGGCGTCAGTTCAAGTTTGCTTAATTTACAGTATATATTCATATATTCCTTATTCACAAATTTTCATAAGATCTTATTACCAAGCACATTCATGCTATTCAGGACAACACCACTTTACACTATTAAAAATAAAGATGTCAAAAGGGCTCTTTGGGGGAAAGCCACAGAAGAGCCACTTTTGGCTCCCGAATGAACCTTGCCACGTGGAGTTCGTTAAGGAACTACTTTTGTAAGAGATGTGCAAGCATGAAGAAAATTTGTATGTTTCTAAAATCTCCACATTCTGTTCAACAGTACATTCTGTTGCCATCTTGTCCATCTAATGCAACAGTAATGCAGATTCATGTTTAACTGGCCTTCAATGTTCTATGTGCAAATTAACAAATCATTATCCCTTCACACGCAACAACTGTTATGTGGGAAGGTTAAGAGCACATGGAAATAGAGGGAAAAACAAAAACACAAAAAAGGTCAGAGCTGTGAAAGAGGTGTGATGAGTGATTTGGATGGTTCTTGGATGTTCAGCTAATCTCACCTGCATTCACACCTGACCATGAATGCTAAAACATTGCTGTGTTTGTTAGGGCTTTGACTGAGATGAAGGTGAGCAATTCATTGCACACATTTCAGAGATCGGGAACCACTTCACTAAGTGTTTACACACCATTCTACTTCTAAAATCCATGAAAAAAACTCTGCTTAAGCTACTTGTAGACTGCAGTACAGCTAACTATTAGCACTTAGATCTGTTTTTATTTTATGCAATTTGAAAGGATGGAAAATCTCTCTAAAAAGTCTGTTAATTATACACAACTTGAGCTTAACAGTTAGCTAAATACTACATCAAACATACATGAAAAAAATTGATACATATAAAGTGTGGCGATATTTTCAGCACTACATCAAATATAGTGAAGCCAAGTATCAATGTTTATCCATTTAATATTATTTCATCAGTTTAAAAAATGTATATACTATACATTTATTTTGGTACATACATTTACAAGATAGCTCCAGAGACTCGTGCACATAACACACCATCTGCTTTCATGTCAAAGAATCTCAATATCATATTGTGGCAACAGTTATGTGGTAACAATGAATTTTCCTGATTTAACTAAAGGCAAAATAAGCTTTTGCCCCGTTCCACCTTTTTAGAGTGTGGATAAGAACTAAAAGGGAAATTTTTAGCTAATGAAACATGCTAATTAGCCTGCAGCCTCGTACCTTTGTCCCATACTAGATGACTGACAAGTTCAAACCCATTTGTCACATGCTGTCTCAGCTGTCATTGGTTAAACTGAGAATCCTGATAGTCCAGTAAATTGCACACTGTGCGACATCATCAATTTTATAATGTCCAGCTGTCATTCCAGAAAGGCAGGTTCATAAAATAAATGACATATAACAGAAAATCTATCCATCCTAAAAAGATCTAACCAGAAAATAGTGATGATAGTGCCATGACCTTTACAGTTGCCACAGCCTTTTTGAGCCTCGCATGCCACAACAATTTTACTCCATATTCCTTTCATCACATGTAATGACTGTCACCCAAGGTATGGATAAGTATGATATGTAACATGGGTCAAACAACATGGCATAAAACAAGGAACATGAGCTTACACATATGTACCAAAAACGCAAGATATTTAGTGTGATGCAGTTCTACATCTACTACCTAATAAAGGGGGAAAACAAATGTATCTTTAAAAAAAAAGGTAAAAATAGTAAAACAACTCATGAACACCTTTACTTCACAGAAACTAAAATATTTCAAAGATGCTGAAGCACAGGGAAATTTCGTTTCTGTAGAAAATGTACACTGACACAGCGTGGGTTGTGTACTTCAGCCCAACAATCAAGATTATAAATGTATAGCTTACAGTTACCTCTATTCTCTGTATTTGTAATAGAGCAGAGTAACATTTTGCTAAAGAATGTGCCCCATTAAATTGGGTGTAGTGACAGACAATTTCCATTTCTGGAGACAATGTACTCCCTTACATTTCAAAATAAATATTGCTCAGTTTAACACCTCTACTTTCAACAGCATACAATGTTACTCACTATTTTAAAGTTAGGGAAATCTGGACCAATCGTATTTCAATTGGCCAAATTGTGTGAGGTGTTAGCTATAGTGGCATGTCCAGCCACTCTGGCTGGATTAGGAAAACCCTGTTTTTGAATATTAAAGGTGTCATAAACCTACAGCTGTTTTGGGGAGGATTTTTGGGGCATGTGCACATGTACACATGTGTGTTAAACATGTGTTAGACATGTGTTTCACTTGTTAGCTGAATGCAGAAGAAAGCTAGATAGCTAACATTACTGCTAGGAAACACCTTTCCAGTATATATCAAAATCCACCTCAAAGCATTTTAAATGTTCTCCCCACCATTTATACGTCTCACACACTTTACTTTTTCTACAAAGTACTTTAAAAAAACAACTACTTTGTACATTAACTGAGACTGCTGGGCCTAAACACCTCCCTCTGCAACTGGGTCCTGGACTTCCTGACTGGGAGACCTCAGTCAGTCAG
>JBBPDA010114209.1:0-29414 GCA_037974385.1 Arnoldichthys spilopterus
TGGGGGCTCGGACCCGGTTTCTGTAAAGCTGCTTTGTGACATCAGTTGTAAAAAGCGCTATACAAATAAACTTGACTTGACTTGACATTCTGTCACTGGTGATGATCAAATGAACTGAGGAGTAGCCCGTGTAACGTGAGGGAAAAACCCAGTCGCGAAAAGTGAGCGAACGAGCAGGTAACCCACGCAATTGTTCTGTGAACGCTCCGGTAGTTCAGACATGCACTCAGAGAAGGAATAAAGATGGCCTACGGAGACCAGAGTACTCACGGTCCGAAGAATGAGGATCAGAAAAACGCCGGTGAGAACAGGCATGGAACTCAATGCCGGTAAGAACCTAATTTCCTGTTTATATACCTTCCATGAGTCATTTTCTTAACCATCTAGACGTCACGTGACTGGTGCATGTGACAGATAATCCTTTATTAATCTCAGTATTTCTGTTTTTTTCGTTTTTTTTTTATTCTTCTGAACTGTAGCTGTGATATCTTTCAGTTGAATGTTATAGATTGCATTGAGTAAGTAAAGCTGGAAAAAACATTGGATTGTGTGTTTTCATTTACGGCTGTAAAGCAAAAAAAGGGACTATTTCAAAGGGGTTGATTCTTTTCTATACCCACTGTATATGTATCATGTATGTGATCTCTTGATGTAGCAGACTCTTTTGATTACCCCCAAAATGCAAACTCATGTTCCTTCCATATAGTTATCTATTGTTTGCTTCTTCAATAACAACCTGGAATAACATTGTTTAAAACTGCAAATGAATACACCAAGAGAAAAGTACTGCTGAAAGCTTAATTGTGCCATTCAGCTTTAGGGTCTAATGTCAGCATAATTCTCTCTTTATATGCTGTGTATGTTTTCTTTTTTGTGGTATACCAATGTAGAAGTTAAAATAGGAAAAAATTCAAGTAGTACAGTTGAGGCCAAAATTATTAGCTTGTCTTGTTGGAAGAACCAGCGATGACCTAAACCTAGACTACAAGCCGATTTCTGAATATTCTCTCTCAAAATGTCAACATAATTTTTTTTTCATGATGCCATGCACCCAAACAAGGCTCCCTGTGCCTGAGGCTGCAAAACAGCCCCACATCATGATGCTTCCACCACCATGTTTAACTGTAGAAACTGTGTTCCTAGGGTTGAAGGGGGCCTCTCCCTTTCCTTGCCAAGCATAAGCAACATCCATGTGCCTCAGACCAAAGCACAAATTTCCAAAACTCATCTTTACCTTTCAAATGTTCACAGGCAAAACTCAGTCGGGCTGTGATGTGAAGCTCTTTGAGTAAAGGGGTTCTTCAGGGACGATGGCCCTGAAGCCCACCACGATGAAGAGCCCTCACAACTGTGTTCCTGTGATGAAACATCAACTCCAGAAGAGGCCAGGTCAGCAACAATCATCTTGGCAGATGTCCGGGGCTCCTTGCTGACATCTCAAACTATTTTCCTCTCGAGAGTTCTTGAAATCTTGCCCTTACAGCCATGTCCAGGTTGGTTTCTTACAGAATTTGTAAGCTCCTTGGAGTCTTTTTATGCTAATTGAATGTTGTTAGGAAGCCAATTGACTGCACAGGTGTGGTTTCAAAGCTGATGGTGTGTTTTGAAAGCAAACATTCACATCGGGCTAATATTTTTGACCACCCAATTTTTCCTACATTTGGTATAAAGCAAGCCTAAAATGTATTTTATATTACAAAATGTCCCAAAAGCTACTAAATAGCATTAGTAAATGTTTGATTACATCAAGTTTCATCAATGCTGCAAGCATTTAGAAGTTTAGGAAAATGTTCCATAATTCCTAGGGACTAATAATTTTGGCCTCAACTGTACATCAGTGTAATCCTATACTAGTATAAGAGGTTATGAAATTGGTGTTTTTACCTCTGCTGATCTCAAATAAGAAATAATTCCCCACCTTCGACACAATGCTTAGTTATAGATACATAACATTTTGAAAAAGTACAATACTTTAACAGGGTTGGGGTTGTTTGGCAGCAAATGCAGGCAGGATATGGGTGAAAGCGGGATTTATTAATGAATCCGAAAAACACGAACTAGGACTTAAACTGAGAAAACAACAAAACATGCACGGCAGATACATAGACCGAGAACGCAACAGAATACAAACAGCGTGTAGATAAACGACACATACAACAGCATGTAGATAACAGATAACAACAGGTAACAACAGTAGGGTACTAACAACAGAGAACAGACAAGGACTGAACCAAACACGGAAGGTTAAATAAGGACACAAACAAGCAACACCTGAAACAGGGAAGAGACTGGGGAATGAGAAACAGCTGACAGGGGTTGAGACAAGGCGTGGCTAGGGCGTGACTAACAGACATGAGGAACACAAGCACATGGAAAATGAAAACAAACATAGACGAGGGACGAGACACGTTACAAATACCTGTTTTCCGGAGTATTGAGAGTAATTATATGAAATGCGCCTTCCTGCTTGGTCTTTCTTTTGGCAAACACAATCTTCCGTACTGCACAAACTTTTTTCATAAACAGCCTAAGTAGCAGTGGGGTTTGTCATGCTAAAATGGTAGCACTAGTATGGTTTGTTATGCTAAATGCTAAAACAGCATGCTTACTTGTACAGAGGCTGATGACTGCTCCCGGTTTTAGCAGCAGTATGACATTTAACAAGGTTTCTTATTAACCTATCATACTGATAAATGTTTATTACTGGGATAGCCCTACTCTGTTCCAAGAGTAACACATCAGGATTCACATCATGAGTCATGAGACTCGATTGTTAAGGTTAAGGTTAAGGCTAGTATAAAGATTAGGTATTGAGGTCGAATTTTTTGACAAAGTAGCTTGGCAGAACACCAGTCCTAGCCACAACCCCTAGCCAGGTTACACAAAATTTCAAAAAAAAGATTTCAGATGCCTATAAGTCTGACAAGAGATTTAAAATGACCTCTAAATCATTTAAAATAATTCCACAGTAAGAAAAATCTGCAAGCGGTGTAGCTTTTAAAGGACTGATAATTTGTCCAACACTAGATGTCCTAGCAAATTCACCTTGAGAGTAGGCTGTTTGATGCAAAAAAAGTCTCAAAGAGCCCCAGACATTCATCAAAGAATTGTCCGGTAATTCTTGCTAATACTGGTATGAAACTACATATGTCTACAATCAGTAAGACACTGGAAAACGTTTACCTGCATGGGAGATGTGTAAAGACGTCTAAAAAGAGGATTAGACTACAGTTTACCAAAGAACATACAAACAAATACCATGCCTTTTGGAATAATGTAGATAGAGATGTTTGGCCACAGTAATAGTACACGTGTGGGATAGACCAAAGACCGATTTTCAGGTGAAGAACCCACTACCAACTCTAAAGCATGGTGGAGGATGTAACGTCTTGTCTCGTCGGGTTACGTTTCATGTCTTCCCATGTGCCTCTGTCTTTGTGTTTCTTTTGCCTTAGCCCTGCCTATGCCTCCGCCCTTGCCACTTGTTCCTTGCTTCTGTGTTTCAGACATTCCTTGTTTGGTCTGTTTATTTAGTCTCTTGTTTTAGTCCAGTTAGTCATTCTGGTCATCGTCATTTGGTTTTATTTTCCAAGTCTTTGTTTATTAGTGTTTGTTAATTTAAAATAAATCTTCAATACCTATAATTTGCACTTACTTCCTACAACCAACCCACAATCGTAACAATAACCGACCCATTATAGAACTAGCAAGTTTTTACGAGCTGGGCATGAAGATGGTAAACAATTAGCAATGCCAAGGAGGGGACCTTGTTGAGGGATCTAGCATCCTGAAAGACCTCCAAGTAATCTGGAGGATTTCAGACAAGAGTGAGCAAAAGGGACTGGAGAGGCTGATTGGACTGGTAGATTCATGCCGGAGAGGAAGGAAGCCTTTGGGAAAGGAGATTCTCTTTTTGGATTTTTGCCTGGACTTCATGCACCCGATTGCTACTAACTGACCCTGCCTGTAACTGTTTGCATTTTTTCCAATAAAGAACTCTTTTTACTTGAACTTTCTTGTGATTCATCACACTAAGTCTGTGTTTTCAATGAATTCTCAGCCTGTGTTTCCTGTGTGTTCTCGTTCTCAGCCCGTTATCTGTTTGTTCCCATAATTATTTCCATTTTTGTGCCCGTCCTTGTTTCCCAGTCTGTGTTCCAATGTTTTGTTAAGTTCCTGTGCCTGTCCCTATGAATGTTCACACTTTTGTTTTTTCTCTTGTCTCAGTTATGTGTTTAGGCTTTTGTTCACAGTCCTTGTTATGTGTATACTCTTGGTCAGTTTTCCTAGTTCCCTTGTCATGGTTCTGTGTTCTTGTTTGGGTGTTCCCTTCTGTCTTGTTTTTGTTGCTCCATGAGTGGCTCCTTGGGGGAGGGTTATGTAACATCTCGTCTTGTCGGGTTATGTTTCATGTCTTCCCATGTGCTTCTGTCCTTGTGTTTGTTTTGCCTTAGCCCCGCCTATTTCTATGCCCTTGTCACCTGTTCCTTGTTTCAGGTGTTCCTTGTTTGGTCTGTTTATTTATTCTCTTGTGTTTTGTTTAGCCCTTGTAGGTTATTGTTCATTTCTCATGTCTTGAACCCTGCTGTATATTCCCTGCTGTGTTTACCGTTGTCATGAGACCAGTTAGTCATTCTGTTCATAGTCGTTTTGTTTTCTTAGTCTGTATGTATTTAGTTATTTTCCTAGTCTTTGTTTATAATTAGTGTTCGTTTATTTAAAATAAATCTTCAATACCTATAACTTGCACTTACTTTCTACAACCAACCCACAATTGTGACAGAGGAAAGGTCATAGTTTAGGTATAGGTTTTTTTGCTGAAGATGAGCTGGATGTGGACCTTTTAACAGTAATAATGATCCTAAGCACACTAGCAAACTCACCAAGGAATGGCTCAAAAAGAAAAAGGGGGTTTTGAACCCCATTAAAATGTTCTGTGGGATTTGAAAAGGGCAAAACATTTCAAATATTTTGAAATCAGTAAGCCAATGGCAGAGCCTGGTGGACATTTAAAAGACATTTTTGCCTAAGGGGCCAATAACAGACTCTGTCACCAAGGGTGTTCTTAATTTCACCTCAATATCTCTGGATATTTTTAACCGTACTTGGAGTTTAATTTATAAACCCCATTTACAGAAAAGTTGGGGTATTTTCAAAAATGTAATAAAAACAAAATTCTGTGAATTTGAACTAAAGATACTATTTGTAGTAGTTTTGCAATTAGAAAATTTGTCCATACTTTCTTGAAATAAGACTTCAGCTGCTCAACACTTTGTGGTCTTTATCGTCTGTTTCTTCTCTTCTTAAAGTTCCATACATTTTCAATATGAGACAGATCTGTGCTGTGTAACTTTGTCACAACGTTTATTGAGTTTGCTGCAGCAAATCATTTTGCAAATGTGCGTTTATTTACAAAATACAAATAAGTAGTCAATAAAACTATTTAAAATCTTTGTGCTTTTGTTTGTTAAAATAAAGGTTTGTGTAAATTAACACATCACTTATTTTTGTTGTTATTACATTATGGAAAAAATCCCAACTTTTCTGAATGGGATTTGTAGATACAGCTTCTTAAGTTAGATGTAGAAAACACTAGAATTGTAATGAGTTGATGTTTCAAAGGAAGTATTTGCAAGTTTTAAGGTTTTGCTGAGGGTTTTAATTAAATGAACACTGAACACTAAGACTAAACATGGACTAAGGGAATAAAACAGGATCTAGAGACTTCACAAGGAAAACAACAGAGGTACAACAGGGTTGAAAAAACAGCAGTTTGACAAGTAAAACAACAGATAACCTACCAAAGCACAAACACACAAGACTATAAAGACAGACAAACAAGCAACACCTGACAAGGGAGGAGACTAGGAAGCAAGGGGCAGGTGTACAAGGCATGGCCATAGGCAGGGCTAGGACGAAAACAAAACAAAATCACTAGACATGTGGACCAGGAACATGGCATGAAGAGATGTGACAAGAATCGCAATGAAAAAAAGTTATTTATTTATTAGCACATTTGAGAATATTAGTTAGGTGTTCATGTTGGTACTATTACTGTATGTTGGCAGTATTTGCAATGACATTATTATTATATGGAATCAGTATTCATAGCAAAAACTGGCACCATACAATAAAGGTGTCAAAGCAAATACTGATAAAATGTTGTCACCAATATTAATTAAACAGCAGCAGCACCAGAAAGTGCCTTTTAGCCTTGCAAGCCAGCTCATTGTCTCAGTTTCATTGTCCACTCACTGGTGTATAGTGCACATTTTTATAACAAACAAAATAGAAAAAAGCACAAACTCTAGTGTGTTAGAAAAAGCAATAAAAACGTTCAAGGAGAAAGTATGCTTACTCTAAATACAACATAAATTAACTAGTCAAAATAATAGTGTAAATATGTAAGCAAGAAGGAAGAGCATAAGAGGTAGGGACAAGCAGGCACATATGAAGGGAGAAACGGGAGCGAGTGACGTGAGGGGGAGGGAGAGAGAGCGAGAGCGAAAAAACATCACAAAAATTGCACTTTGATTTTTAAATACATTTATATCGATGGATGAATATTGAGAATGTAACAAAATTAAGCACCAGTACCTGGTTGAACAGACGTTTGCCTTTTGTTCTTAATAATAACTACACAAAAAACGCATCCTTCAGTACCCCAGTCCCCTCAATCGATTCCTGTCCTTCAATGTTTATAAACAGGTTGGTTGTACACTTACCCTAAAGGCTCCAATTCCAGTAAACGTGCAGATTTGCTCCCCTATATATAGCATACGTATGCAGTAATGCATTTAAACTGTGTTGTCCTATTTTGCAAATCAAACCAGAGAAACGACCTCACCGATTGCATATGCACGCTTTAAAAATCTCTAGTGAAAAAGAATACAAAGACCAACGAACTTGATCGCATTAATACGTGCCGAGATGAAAAACAAAGAAATATCACGTGGACACTATCAAAATACACTTCGAATTGTAGCATTTAAATGTTCATAAATATAACCCAAAAATAAAGCATACATCGTCATTCAGAGGGTTCTGGTCATACTGACGCCAGCGTGCTGAGAGAAGAGCGAGACAGAGAGAGAGACGGTATGGGATGTGCGTATGGGATGAACTGAAAAGCGCGAGACTGAAGAAAATAACACAAGGGAATGTTTTATATTATATTTATATAGGTAAACATTTATATTTAAGCTAAATGCTAAGGCCTAGCTCAAATTACAGTGCAACTCCACACAGGTACTTTCCAGGTTTTTAAAGTGACTAACGGCTGAGGAGTCGCCACTTATTCCCTGTAAACATGAACATTCTCCATAGATTGACTACTTTGGTAGCTAGCTAGCAAGCTAAACCAAGTAATGGATATGGGGAACTGAAATCAATCACATGCAAAACACAAATTCTCATATCTAAGATAAAAAAATCATTTTTAATTGCCTACACAAAATGCCTCCTGTCCACACAGACGTAAACAGTGTCGGGATCCTGTATCCTGTAACATCCCTCCTGTCTGTTAATAGCTTTAAGACAATTATGAGAACGTTTCAGCTTTTGGAATTCGCATATTGAAATTCAATAAAGGCTTAAATCAGTGTTTATGTTATTTACCGTGCAACCCACCACACAACAGCTTTCGGTAGTGTCGTGATTTATATTTAAGACAATGTAGAGAAACACATTTATACAAAGCAAATCACTGAAAACTGCAGCGCGGATTCCCCCACACGGCATTGGCGTGGCTGAAATGTGTTCCGTCTCTGTGGCTTAACAATACCGAACTGAACAGAACCGAAGGCAAATGACTATGGAAGCCGTTTTCTGCCATAAAAAGACATTTAGTATCCCATAATTATGACTTTCTTTCTTATAATTATGACTCTGTATCTCATAATTATGCCTTTTTGTTCTCATGACTCTGTATCCCATAATTATGACGTTCTGACCAATAATTGACTTAGTATCTCATAATTATGACTTTCTTTCTCATTAGATTGTAAGTCATAACTGTGAGAAAGTCAAAATTATGAGGCAGTTATAACTGACATACTAAGTCATATTTATGAGGAATTCATAATTATCATTTATAAGAGCAATGTTTCTGATGTTTTATAAAAGCAGACATTAGGTTGTTAGTTTCAGCCTTACATGGAGCATCTTATAGGAGCATCCAAAATAAGCCCAACCCAGATAGCAAATGTACTGATGTATTACAACAATGCAACAACTTTTCAGTTATTGTTTTTTGTTATTGCATTAACATTGATTTAACAGCAAGTGGCATATTCTAAAATAATGACTATCAGTATGTTGAATTCATTGGTGGGCAGTGGTGGCCTAGTGGTTAGGACACTGCCTTTGGGACCTAAAGGTCGCAGGTTTGTGTCCCGGGCCAGGCACTACTAGGGTACTCTTGAGCAAGGTACCATCCAGTTACACAGCGGGCGCTGTTGATAGCTGCTCGCTGCTCCACGTGTGCACATGTGATGGGTTAAATGTAGAGGTAACATTTCGTTGTGTTGCTTGAGTGCATTCACAATGACAAATAGTCACTTTCACTAGGACTACCCACAATTATCAGAAGACTCAAAAAGTACAAAATTACAATGTTTTATTAACAAATACATTCACAAAAACATCATCTTTGAACGAATTTCAGGGTCCAGGGTAAAAGAGGCTACCACTAAGTTAACACTAAGTGAACTTAACCTTTATTTGGTGTACTCATGTCAAAAACCTAAATGACATGTTTACCTGCCTGATTTTTTTTGTAAAATGACAAAATACCAAAACAATAAAAATTGTAAATAATTAAAAAAAATTTTTTTAATAATAAAAGTAAAGAAATCACAAGTGCAACAAGTGTCTAAGGCTGTGTAGATTCACACTGCTTGCCATGCTTACAATCTGGGGCATATTGCAGCCACTGCCTAACATATGAAAACTCTGCATGCATTCTCAAAGCAAATTCCTTTCGCACAGCATCTAAAACAGATGTAGAGATTTTTTATAGCCTTCCTGAACCTATTATTCCAATTTTGTTATACTACTGTGATTTGGTTATAATTACAAGCTGAAGCAAATAAAACAATGTCTTTTGTCTAATAAAATTGTCCAGAGTATTACCTTTAATTAACTGTAATAATATTATTCATGACTTACACAAAATGTAACTTGTAACTTGGTAGATTTCAGGCCTCTTTCTTTCCTCATCCTGCCTAGTTGAGGGAACTGGCAAACTCATTTGTAAAAGTTTGTACAAGTATGTGTCTTTTCTTACTTGTAGGCCAGACAGACACTGTGTAGTGTTATCTGTAACACAAAGAGCAGCAACACATGAAAAGGCTGGCACTAGAACTGTTGTACAGCAAGTTTGTATTATTGTTTTGTATGGGTGTATTTTCCATTCTTAAGGGATAACTAGGTTTGCATTACTGACTACCATTCCTTAGGAAATAAATCAAAAAATTGGTAGATTAAAGAATTATTTTAAATTAAGGAAGTTGAGATGCACTGGAACATCTAATCTCATTAACTCATTAAATCTACTAAGTTACATTTATGGTAGGAATAGTCATAATAGGGGAAAAAAACAGATGTTAAACACATATTGCCAAATAATAACTGAATAAATAATAATATTTAGATAATAAAATAAATAAAGCAAATATTTGTCTGTAATGTGTGGTACTGTGGTTGATGATGCTGGGGACTCTGGCACTCTGGTGTGTCCAAAATATATTTTTTACATTTTACATACAATGTGTTCTTTTCTCACCATAAAACTGCTGATGTGAAGATGCGTATGTATAAATGTCTTCAAAGTCAAAACCTAAGAAGAAAGGATTTTAAATCAGTTAACTTATTATGACAACAATAGTTTACGGTATGTTGTCATAATACGGTACAGTAATACTTTTCTGATAAGTTATTTCTTTCTTGCTGTGAAATTAAATATTGATGTGTATTTTTTTACTTGATTTTGACCAAATGACTTCAAATATTTTAAAAGGCTCTGCTAAGTTACCACATAACTGTGACTAAACAAGAACACCATATTTTTCTCTTTGGTAATTTTCGTTTTGCCATCTTTCAATGTACAACGTGTGCCAACTTAATGCAAAGCAACAGCCTAATAATAACAGTACCCAAGTTATGATTGCTATTGTTGGGCCTTTCTTGGGCACCATTTGTGTTATTTGCTGTGCAAGCCCGTGGACTAAAACATTTCAAAAAGGGAAGTTTCAAAACAAACTTTTCAAAGCAGTGAAATATAAGATGTGAATAGTTGGTCAAAAACAGTGCAATGCAACAAAAAATAAGAATACTGGCTTGATCCATTGTCCATCCATCCAATCTAGTGTGCATTTCTAATACCATACCTGGCATAACAACTTTAGGTCAGGGCACTCTTCTTTTGGGATCGTTTGCACTCTCATCATCATCACCTTCTATGTATCAGGGATTAATCATTCATAGAGAATAAAATGATAATTCCATCCATGCACCAATTTTATAAACCCCTTCTTCCATTTCGGGTCGCAGGAAAATTGGAGCCAATCCCAGCTGACTATGGGCCAGGGCGGGGTACACTCAGGACAGGACGCCAACCCATTGCAGGGCTAACATGATAATTATAAAACACAATAATGGATTACATACACACACATATACTGATGTATAGTAATAGTATATAGTGTTACAGAATGTTTATATAGTATATTTTGTATATTTTAGTATATTTTTAGAATATTTTGATTAAAGTGCAATTACATTCGATTTTATTCTTTAGTTTTTTTTCTATTTTGATTTTTCTTACTCTTTGTCACTTAGTGCCTCCTTGTCTTTTCTGTATGTCTAAGCTGCTGCGGGATCAATAAAGTTTTCTGAATCTAAATGTAGACTTTTAACAGTCTCTGGTAAAGTTGAACATCTCGACAAATAACTGAGCCTTTAATAAAGTGCGTGTCAACAAATTACACGAATCTCTGTGATTAGTTATTTAATTGGCCGTTATGTAAAAGGTTGCATAACATGCCAACATCCAAACCATTAATGGTCTAAACCTCTGTAAGTGTGTTGCTTTCCAGAATTTTGCACATGGAAGAACATGAACAAAGGAACAGGCCGACCTACATTAGCGCTAGCTATCATTTTCCAGTGTAAAGTATACGCGTTAAGTTTATATTTATAGAAAAGTGTAAAGTAAAATAATAATGCAAAACGATTTAAGTGATACCATAATCCATACACATCCTTAGAATAGAAGTAGATGACAGTTACCTTAGAAAATTGTTCGACCTTTTGTTTTCTTTGTGTTTCGTGCCACTCATTCCGTTGAATGTGAGCAGGCGCAAGCGTGTTTGCGTTAAGAGATCTGCGCATGTCAGACGTCGTTATTCGTTAACCATAGATGTACTTTAATTCACGGTTGATTCCGTGTGAATTTTTGCATTAACTGTCACTACTGAAACAAGCGTCACTCCGTGTTAAATGGTGGATATTTATTATCAACATTAAACGAAGAAGTGTGGTCACGAATCATCATTGTTTTAATGTGCATATGCTATCTGTGAATAGTCTAAAACAAAGTTCTTACAGAGTTTTGTGCAAACTAGTAGTTTGTAATGGGTTCATCTTTTATTATAAAGAAAAATGCACGTATTGTCTTAACACAGAACATGTCATTTGTAAGACTGTTAGACAGTACCATAGGTACATTAATTATGACAGAGTTTGAACTGCATTTTAGAACTATCAGCACCTAGGAGCAGTAATGATCTGTCTTCGGTGTCTTCATTTTGTTTTGTTTTCTTTATAAAATAAATTTTAATTGAATATATTCTTCTATAGAGTTAAAAAAAATTATTTTGTCATGTACCCACAAACCGGATCTGCTTTTATAGTTTTTGCATGTTAAGCTTGTTGTACTATCTGAACTGTCAGTTCCAGTGTTATTGTTCACTCGCACATTCATGTGTATATATTTCAAATCAGTGAGTTGTATCAATTTTTTCTTTGAGGTCGCTTGCTTTTCGTGATTCGCAAATTCGTGTATACATTTCTCAGTGGTGGAAAGAAACGCAACCTGCAGATGGCGTATATCTCTCATCTCATAGTGTACCATAAAAACAAACGAGAAGACTACGAACAGGCAGCCGATTGGTTGGTTCATCTAAAGAGGGTGGGATCAAGTTCATTTGAAAAAAAACACGTACACGGGCCATAGCAATTTAGCGACGGTCTCATAAGGTCTGCATATAAAAAACGTCTAGAAGAAAGTAATTACAAGAATAAGTGTTTTACCTGATCCCGAAAAAGAACAATTTACAGAAGGGGAAACCGAACTGTTTTCAGTGGTAAGTTTGCCTAATGTTTCGATGAAATAGTCTGAAATGCCCAAGCTACAGTGATGCTAGGACAGTATTACTTCAAACTTTTTTGTTTATTAGTAAAATATAGTCAGAAGGCGAATTATGTTTTGAGTCTGTGTTGTGTAGTGTTTTAAAGTGGTCTGTATTCGATGGGTATGATGAAATGTTAGAACTGATAGCTGAACGAAAAATAGTATGATTGGGACTGCAAGTCAGCTAACAGCTGTTGCTAGTTAACAACTGATCATCCTGCGGTGCTAGCTAACTGTAGTTAATGAGTTATGGTCACAGACTTTCCATAAAATCAGATATTTTAGTTGCTATTACTGAGTGGTAAGGCCATTTAAGATATTAAAATGAATATTTGCATGCTTCTTTTGTCCCCCATAAAATGATATACCTGCGTTTCTCTTAATCAGAAATGGCACAGCGTGTTGCTGTGAACGATGCTACTGGATCCAAACGGACTTCAAAGGTTCGTGTGGCGGTGCGACTTCGTCCGTACTTGGAAAAGCAGGACGATAAACGAGAAGGGCCGTGTGTCCGAGGTTTGGGATCCCAAACTTTGGAGATCATCAACTGGAGAAATGCCACAGAGACTTTGCAGTATCAGTTAGTGTTGCCCATTATACCTTTCCCACTCTTTCTGTTTATTCTCTCATCTCCCCTAGTATTCTGTTTTTTTTAACGTGTCCTAAAGCATCTTAAGCAGGTCTTGATCTCTGTGTAGTAGACCAAGATTTGGTAGCTGGTGCTGATAGGAAATTTCTCACTGCAACAAAACCCCTGGATGTTTCTGTGCCTGCTGGGAGCAAGTATTGAGAAAACAGACTGCTGGTCCAAGGATTGGAACAAGTCATATTTTGGCCCCAAACCTACTTCTGACCTTTAGGCCCTGGCACTCCAAATTTAAACTGTTAGCATTTCTGTAATGTAATTTGCCTGTTATTTCTTCTTTCTTTATTAAGTCTTTTTATTTTATTGCTTAGGTTTGATGTCTTCCATGGAGAGCACACAACTCAACATGAAGTGTTTTTGTCTTCGGTGAAGCCCATTATCCCTCATATTCTTAATGGACAGAATGCTAGTGTGTTTGCTTATGGACCCACTGGAGCTGGTATGACAGATTTGCTACTGTGAAGTTCCTTTTTCTTTTTAAACTAATAATGTATTTGTTTGTTTAGCATGTGTTTTAAAGTCGGTATACAGTCCACAAAAACAGTTTATGAAAGACTAAGCACTAGAAAACAAAGCTGGTACTGTGGTTTTTAAAACAACCAACCATGTTTAAAGTAAAACAAATTTAAACTGCAGAATTCAGCATTGTAGGTAAAACAAAAATACACAGCTATCCCTTTTACTAGGCTTCCACTGCAGCAAAGCTTTTATAAATTTCTCACAGTCAGATTTCATCACACAGTAGTGTTCACAATATTGTTGATTGAGAGGATTTTTTTGTGTCCTCTCTGTGAAAGTAAGAGGTTTTGCTGTGTGGGGTTAGGGTGATTTAAAAAGAGAATAGTGTTATGTTGTAGTATGCTATAGGCTAACTGCACAGCGCATTGTTTACTTTAGGGCTCCGAAGGAGCTTATGGACATTGCTATAGCACCAAACATGGCATCAGTTAAGTAAATTCTGTTTTTACAATTGACATTGTCACAAAGCAGCTTTACAGAATTTGCATCCAAGCCCCTAATGAGCAAGCCAAAGATGACAGAGGCAAGGAAAACCGCCTTAAGCTGTAGGAAGAAACTGAGGTTTAGAAGGGGAATGCATCCTCCTCTGATCGACACCGGGTAGCATTAAAAAAAAAAAGAAAAAAAAAAAGGAAACAATCTCCGTTAAGAGGTGGCATCAGCTAAAAGTCTATGGCTTCGAGCAACATACAGTATCTAGCATATGCATATAAAGCACATGGAGATGGTATGTGTTAGCTGAACTAGTCTGGGACAGATGATAATGAGGCCCCAGTGATGCGGATCTGGTTGTAGGAGACAAGGGGCAGCAGTTTCTGGTGAACCGTATCACGGTTTTCCCAGGAGTAGCATGTGTAGCTCAACAGAGAGAGATATGGATAGAGAAATTATTAAGAACAATGTGCCTTGTTGTCTGAGTGCAGGCCGAAGCTCCAGCAAGACTTGCTATGACAGCATAACTAGAAGATTGGGAGATTGAGAAGTTAGCACAGACACAAGGACAACATGGGGCATAAGGCAGCCACTCGACCATCAACAAACCTGATTGAATGCATCAGAGTGGCGGGAGACAGCTTTTAAATATCCCAGTTTACCAGAATACTCTATGCCCGAGAACCCTAATGAGTAAGCCAAGGTGACGGAGGCACGGAAAAACTCCCTGAGCTAGAGGAAGAAACTTTGGAAGGAACCAAGACTCCGTAGGTGAACCCGTCCTCCTCTGGCTGACACCGGATGGCAGTAAAACAGTTGCAAGATGGGAGACAGTCTCAATTTATGGAGGTGGCAGTAGTTCAGTCCATATCTGTCATGGCTACGGTTTGCCCGGAAGATATGCCACTGGACAGCAGATCAGAACTGAAGGGGGTGGGCCGGCTCCTATAGTCCTAATGTAGTAGAGGATCTAGTTGACCACATGGGCTGGATGGGAGCCTAGGTGATTGTAGGGAGTGCAGCATTTCCTGTGTGTGGGTGGGCTGTGATAAATATTGGTTGGGCTGAACGCATGGTCGGCGGTGTTAAAGCCTTCCTCGCAGTGCTGAAGGAGCTGCACTTCTTTGCAGTTTCAGGCAAAGGTCTGAAAAAAATTTGAGGATTCAACAGGAGTATTTTTCCTGGCTTCTATAAGGATACAGTCTGTAATTTTAGCCAAAAAGCCTAAAGATGAGCACTCTGTCCACCACTGCTAGTGGGGTAGTTAAGATGGACTCTCTCAGCTTCAGTATCCCTCTTTTTTAAAGCAGGAAACCATTGTGATGAAAACCCAATGGATCGTCCTTTTCCATTCCCTCCGACAGGCCCAGCAAACAAATGTTATTGCATCTGCTCCGATCTTCAGTACGGTGATTTGCCTTTCCAAAACCTTCAGCTCAGGGAATGTCTGTCTAGTACTTCTGTCTGCAGTATTTGGTCTCTCATCAGCAAGTCCAGTTTTGGACTGATGGTAGTTATGGGCGAGTCTTCCCGCTGAGATGCTAGGTCTGATTTTAACAGAACTTGAGCCTCGCTATTGAATAGGCCGTGCTTGAGGGAGCACCTTGGTGGTTAGAGAAAGAAAAGTGGGCAAAAGACACTGGAGCTCCTGTAATATGCGTGTGACTGCATGGGGCTGTTGTGATTCTTTGGCAAATGCAAGTTTAATGAAAAATGGTTGGAGGAAGAAAGGTTTTGGGGTTGGTTGGTGCTGGTAAAAAACAAGGCAAGATGCAGTTTATGCTTTAAAAACATTTACATTAGGGTCCATGGGGTGAAAGCCTCTAAATCCCACATAAAATCTCCAAAATACCAGCAGTACACAGTGGCAGCTGGTGGAGCTAGGTTTTTGACATAATTGTTTGCATGTAGCAGACCATTCAGACACCTTCGCAACTTTAGACATTTATTTCTCAAGTTATATCTGTAGACAAAGATGGCAATTCTCACTAAGGAAAATGTACACCCTGTATATTCATTACTACTTAAAATACTTTTGCACTAATGCACATTTGAAAAGCTGTACTTTGAGTGTCCTTATTAAAAAGTTACTCTGTTAAATAGCAGATGGCACAATTAATTTAATTAACTGGATTATATCAGAGACCTTAAGTTTTCTAGATTATCTTGTGTGCATGCTTTGTCTAAGCCCCATCTGTTTTCACCATAGGAAAGACCCACACCATGCTGGGCAATCGGGAGCATCCAGGTGTGATTCCACGGGCTGTTCGTGATATATTCCAGCTTGTGCGCTCCCAACAGAGAGATCAGGATGATTGGGAGTTCTCTGTGGGCATGTCGTATCTAGAAATCTACAATGAAAAGGTATGCTACTAGTACTGTTTTTAAAGCCTCAATAGCTGTATTATTCTTGCACACACTCTGTAGTTAAGCACAGAAGCTTATGGACTATACAGTACTTCACTGGAGGGGTATTATTTCACACACCTCATTGGAGCATGAAAAATGTGCTGTTTATGCGCTCATTTTTACATGAGGAAAGAAGAGAACCGATTTTTACCTCTTGGACAAGCCTTCATGCTTTTAAAACAGAACTAACAGCCTCCCAATTTGTGTCCACAATAAGCATGAGCTGTTAAACAGCACATATGAAAAATTTGTTGGGTACAATATAGAAGTTATGTGTTTTGAAAGCTGCTATGTTTTTTTTCTGAGAAAGCTATGGAACACAGAGGCATTCACTGACTCCCAGTAGCTGCAGCAGCACAGAGTTAACAAACCTTGAGCAACTGAGGTCTCTGGTGTGAATGCTTTAAAAATTGTGCCTGTTAGCTTCAACCGGTGTTTGAAATAACTTTTGACTTGGTCACACACCAAATAGAAACTTTCCCAGATATGCAGAGTATATGTTTAAAATTACCAGTGACTTTTACATGATGAGAAATCAGTTATTTTGTCTCAATTTCCAAAATTGCTCCAACCATAACTCTAATAATGGAATGATGTGCTGGTCAACTAACATCAAATTGTGCAAACCTTATTTCTAGAGAAGTTTGGACATTTTGTAAAATGCAGCAAAACCATGATTTTATTTATCTTAAACCTTCATGTAACTGACAAGCATACAAGGAAAGGTTTGTAATGTTTTCACTGAATGGCTTATGTAAATATTTTTTCAGTATAAAGAAAAACAATGTATACACATATATAGATTTACATATAGATACATGCAACAAACTCAAAGTTGGCATGCTTGCCTTATAATTATAGGTTCCCACAGATCTGTAAAAAGGGTCATAGAATGACCTAAGTATTTTTTTTACTGGCATGAGGCCTAACATTTAATGTTCAGTATTTAATAATATAAAATCCAGACTGTTTACAGAATCATATCTAATAATTCTTGTATATCCACATAAACTGTGCGACTGGCTTTTCTTTTTGTGTATGTGTGCGCCAACAGCCATTCATCATTATGTGACTGAGCTAAACGCGCCAGAAAGTGACCTCTTTGCAGTGCCAGTATTAGGCGTTCCATGATCAAATTTACAACATAAAAATATGAAATGATGAAAGAGTCCTCAATCTGTATTAAGCAGGTTCACTCTGTCATTGAGCACTGTGGGTTTTGTGCTCACGCCACAGAAAATATTACTGTGTAAACAAATGTTTGAGCACAGGACGAATTTACAAAAAAGAACAGAATATATACATACATTTATAGAATATGTACACACCAATGGTATCTGTTTTTCCTGTTTTTCTGTAACTGCTTCACTATAAATAAACTGCACCAGATTGCATATGTCAATACCATGTCTGCTGCTGCTTTACACTGGAACATGATAGTTATAAATCCTGGCACTTTGGTATAATGCCATAAGCTACAACAAAGGATGAAGACATAATGTACATATTCTATTTTTCAAATCAGGTCAACTACATAATCCACAATTAAAACAGGCTATGCGTAATCAACTATAACTTACATTAACAAATTTGTATTATAAAACTTGTTACAGCTTTCAGAACACAGCTTATCTTATCTGTATGACTAATGGCTTTGCAGATCTTTATTCCTTCCTATAGGTTAGACTAAGATGAACCAAGCAATGATCAAAGTACCACAAAGCTGCCTGAGGGACAGGACAATATGCAGCTTTAAAAAATGTCCAGAGTATTATTACCCCTGGTGGGACAGTGAATGTGCTGTCTATAGTTTGGTGGTTGTGGTTTAATTTTGCTTTGCTAAGGTTCCCAAGGCTTATTAAGAAAGAGTCTAAATGTTTGGCTTGGGTTTGCATTGCATCATTTACACTGGCTTGTGGTGGAATATAACCCCCAACCAGGTTAAAAGAGGAAAAATGGTTAATTAAAGGGCCTACAGTTAATAAACAATGTGTCCAAGTTTCATGCAAGTTAAAAACGGGAAACAAGGGACAGGTGCACCAGAAACTTGCCCCCTTATTGTGGAATGTTTCAAATCCATGTATATCCATGGAAACTGTGCGACTGGCTTTGCTTTTTGTGTATGCTTGTGCAAATAGCCATGACCTATTATGTGAGCAGAGCTAAAATTGTGCCAGAAAGTGACCTCTGTGCATTGGCAGTATTAAGTGTACCAAAATCAAATTTACATTACAGGAATATAAAACGAGAGTCGTCAATCTGTATGAAGCAGATACACTCATTGACCACTGTGGGTTTTGTGCTCACACCACAGGAAATCTTACTGTTAATATTTCAAACCAGTGTAACGTAAAAGTTGAGACAGGGTGAGAGAAAAAGGGTGTGAAAGAATCAAAATGTATAGAATTAATTATTAGGCATCAACTTTAAAATTAGTTTGTTTATAAACTATAATCAAGTTGGTCAACCAAAACATTAAAAGTAGTTTTTTTTAAAAAGAAGTTGCTTTTTACACAATGTCCAAACTTTTCAAGAGTAGGATTTTTCAGCTTATTTCTTCTTATCACTGGTTGTATTAAGCACAATTCATTGTGTATGATTGTGTATTTTCATATGGTTAACATATAAATGATACAAGACAGAAAATCTACCTTGAAAATGTAACTTTTTTTTTTCTTTTTGGCCTGTTGGGTCAGTGGACAGGGGTAATGTTCATCACGGTCTTATCAAGTGGTTAGACTGATCCTATGTTTCCCCTCAAACATGCCACTTCACTTGGAAGTAGGAATGGAGTTATGATTGCATGTTGACAAACATAGTGTTTAAATATGGTAATAGTTTTATATAGGTAATAGAGGTCATAATTTTCTGTAAAATGGTTCCTGTTTAGAGGTTTGTGTACTTGTAAGTCAGTTTTGAAAAATTGATGACAGGAAAAAATTGATTTTGAATTTTAAGTATTTGAAATAAAAGTATTTTTACTGAACTAACATTCAGTCTCTTTTCACAAAGAATAAACATTTAATATTAAAATCTGCAAACATTTTAATTGTTTGCATCATTGTGTCTTCGTGATCTATGTACGCATTAACACTTGTGATTAAATGAATTGTATGTCTTTGCCATGCGATGAATCTTCATGATAATAGAAATTATAAACATCTTTTAAAGCATCTTTTTTTGTTATTTTGTTTTTTCCCCAATACAATATAAGAATGCTGTCTGATTACCTCAAATATCTTGAATGATGTGTGCAGATTCACCAAGGTAATTCTGGATACTTACTGAGGTCAGATCCTAAGTCAGAGCAATATATTTGGCTCTTGCTGATCCTCTTTTGCTTTTAGTGGTGTCAAGGTACTTGATTTTGGACACAATTGTATTTCTCAAACAATGCTATCTGTAAGCCTGTTTTCATCCTCTACCACCTAAAAACACATGCAGTACAATGAAATCCAATTCGCTGTAGAATTTATTATATCCCAGACGCTTGTGTTGGAATGCTTATTGAGACTGCTTTCTCATGTTAGAATCTGGGAATAACTGTTTCTATGATGTATGTGTGTGTGTGTGTGTGTGTGTGTGTGTGTTTCATTCACTGGGCCAAGTAATGTGTAATTTGAACACAAATGCAACTGTCGACAGTAGCTTTGTAAACATGATGGAAGCACCGCTGCTTCCATCATGTTTACAAAGCTACTGTCGACAGTTGCGTTTGTGTTCAAATTGTGCTATGCACAGTGACCTAAGGGACAATAGTGTAATATAATTAGCATTTTTATTTTGTAGTCAAAACTGCAGTGCTCTGACAGCCTAGTGTAAATAAAATATACTCACT
Organism: Arnoldichthys spilopterus; assembly: GCA_037974385.1. Lineage (NCBI taxonomy): Eukaryota > Metazoa > Chordata > Actinopteri > Characiformes > Lepidarchidae > Arnoldichthys > Arnoldichthys spilopterus. The sequence continues at coordinate 20,257 of JBBPDA010114209.1, forward strand.
GTAACAGTCAATTGTCTGTAGCAGTACAGCGTATTGTAGTGGTCTTGTTTTAATTTTTTAAGTTTAAGTTCAGTTCTTAAAGCTTGACTTGTTGACTTGGAAAATTTGGTTAATTGTCCTGATGGGCTGCATGCTTTTCTAAAGAATACATAAAATTCTTGTTTCCTACTGCAGGTTTTGGATCTCTTGTCTCCAAGCTCTCAGGATCTGCCAATTCGGGAAGACAAGGATAGAAACATCATTATTTCAGGCTTGACTCACACTCCCCTCTCTGCCTTCTCTGATTTTCACACTTACTTTGTCCCAGCCAGTCTGAACCGCACCACAGCTTCTACAAAACTGAACCAGCGGTCTAGTCGCAGCCATGCAGTTCTTCTCATTAAGGTAGATATAAACATTTTTTTTCCTCTGGATTTTGCCTGTAGTGCTATGCTAAGCCTCACCTGAGAATGAAATCCACCCCAAAAAATAAATAAATAAGTAAATATGCATAGGAAGCTGTTATTTTAATTTGGACTTTTCTCCTTTGTTAGAGTTCATGGACAAGTGTGTAGGACCCTGTTGTTTTGGAATGTTTTTTTTTTTTTCTCTTCATTATTATACAAATTGCCCAGAACCAATTGTACATCATGGGGACAGGAAACGTCATAGTCCTTCCCGCTACTCAGGCACAAGACATGGGCCAATTGAACTCAAGGCAGCGCTGTAGCAAATGACGATGCTTTTGGCCTTGTAACTCCTAAACAGAAAATTTTGCCAAATATGCTGTTTATTTATAAACAGTTCCTTGGGTTAAGACAAACTTATTTGCACTAATTAACAAATTGGACCATTAAGCTCCGCCTACTAGATTTTTTTGCTAAGTTTTTTTCACCTAATCTTCACATAATTGGTGTCACAAAATTCAGCAGACCATGAAAATATTTTAATAACATTCACATGTGTTAACAAGATGGCTGCTATGTTGAGCCTTTTGGGTCAGTGCATATTATGATTTAGAAACTGTCAATGCTTTGGCCAAAAAAAATATCAGACTTGTGCTAGACTTGAATCTGAGGATGCCTGTCCATTTTGGAGCAATTTTATCACTAGATGGCCTCTAAATGCTAAATGACTTTGTCAGCATCTGTACATGTGGTCAAGTTGATATTTGACATGCTGCTTTTTTGAGACAGTGAGTATGGAATGGAAAACAGAAGGGCTAATTGATGACTATATTTAGCGCCACTGCATATCCAAGCAGAATTTAGCAGGCATTTGACAGGCTTAGCATTGACTAGTTATCATGAAATTTAAATGGTGTGTTTATGTAGGCAATGTCTAATGACTAGTCAAGTTTTGGCTGCTAGGAGGCTGTTTTTGTGAAAGTCATTTAAATAATCTCATTGTAAATTTCAATTTAACATGTGAAATTTAATCTATATGACCTTAACCTTACTTATTTGCCAGTTGTGTGAAAAAGAAGTCTTAAAATTGCCCTTGAAACAATCTTTAGACCCTGGAGGTAAATTATTCTCAAACAATATGCAAATAAATGAGTTTGCATCAAGGCTAATGAAGCTTTTTATTATTGCTGAATATCATCCATACAGTATTCAATTTGGTTAAAACTTGACAGGTTTATTGAAAATAGAACTCTGAAAAAGTGTACCAAACTTGGTATGAATTAGCAATTTAGATATGCTAATATGCTAATTATGATTTAGTTTTTAATACCCCTCCAACTATTTTTAGTCAGTTCTAATAAGTAATGTCATTTTATGCACAATAAGCTTTTGTTTAAAATTAATAACATTTTTATAGTATAATCAATATGGCTGCCAGATGCCAGTAAACCACTTGGCACAGAATCACACCGCTTATGAACTCATGAATGCCTTGTGTGATTTTTACCAAACTTTATACTTCTAAATCACTGGAGTATACACATGCCTGCCAATTTAAGTGCATGTGGGTCTCTAGGGGGTGCTATAAGAGCTAAATGGCTGTTTAATATAAAGTGACGGTGGTACAAACTTTACATTTTGCATGATGAACTCCTGTTATGTTCAAAGCCAAAATGTCCTGCTTGATATCTTGAAAAACAAGTCTTCTACCATCGAGTCTACTTTTAGAGTGAAAGAAAATAGTAAGGCAGTGTAGTGTGTACTCACATTTGGGTAGACTACAGATAAGCTGTGCATGTCAGTAGTTCAGCTTTGACAACTAATTTCATGTGAGAAAATGATATTTTTTATTTCCTTATTGAGCTCTGTTACATGTACTAATTTAAGCACATTTCATTGCTGAAGAGCCTTGTTAAAATGTTAATGTAAATTTAGAGGTTTTGGTGAAGGCTTGACTCTCAATCATGACCGTTCTCTCTGTAAGAGGTCCAAACTGATGTGTTCGGCCTGATTAAGCCATGAATTATGCCTGCTTTTAAAAAACAAAACAAAAAAAACCCTCTAAGTTAATTGTTCTGTCTGTCTTTTTGGTTGTTTGTTATCCGTTAGGGTGTTTTTTTGGTTGTTTGTTTGTTTGTTTTTTTGGTACCCACTCATTCAGACACTAATGTTTAATTTCTGGGACAGTTAATGTTTTCACAAGGTAAGGGAAGATTCTGAAATGTGTGGTGATTTTAGCATGAAGTTTACGTCAGGCAGTCTCTGGAACTTCATTCCAGTGTCTGATTTCAAAATTCGGGCATAATCTAGGAGAGAACTGACAATTTTTGTTTTTTCTTCTCGAGGTGCTGAAATCTCAGCGCATCCCTCCTCACCGACAGCTGACCGGAAAACTCTATCTGGTAGATCTGGCTGGATCAGAGGACAATCGGCGCACGGGTAATCAGGGTATCCGTCTCAAAGAGAGTGGTGCCATCAACTTGTCACTCTTCACCCTCAGCAAGGTGGTAGACTGTTTGAATGTTGGGTCTGGTGGTCGTGTGCCCTACAGAGACAGTAAACTCACCCGCCTTCTGCAAGATTCACTGGGTGGCTCTGCTCATTCAGTAATGATCACAAACATTGCCCCAGAATACAAGTACTACTTTGATACGTTCACCGCCCTCAATTTTGCTGCCAAGTCCAAGAACATTGTCAACCAGCCATTTGTTCAAGAGACTGTGATGACCCCTGCAAATGGTAAGAATTTTGGTTTTATTTTTGGAATATTATTATGGAAAGAAGAAAACAAGATACTGCAAATAGGGGGGAAAAACCTTCATGTGACATTTTCTTGTTTTTAAAGTAGGTAAGGTCCAAGTAAGGTTCATACAGCTTCAGATGTTAGGTAGATAGAAAATGCATAACTTTATTTATTTCCAGGAGTAAATTAAAGTTTCTTTACTTCTTCTTGTTTATAAATTAGTACTTGAGTGAAAAAAGGAACATTATTAATTTAAAATTCCAGAGAACTTTGGTCTTTCAACATTTACAATACATAAGTAAAAATATTCAGAGACATCTCCGTACTTAAACTGACTTAACAAACCAAGACTGTGGGACAGTGGAGAGGGGCTGGCGTCATCTGTTCGCCGCTTCCCCTTTCAAGTTTTAGCTGTATTTTAATAATTTATGACAACCTAGTTTTAACTGTTGTAAGGTTGTCTGTCACACAACGGTAGAATCTTTTTTTTTTTTTTTTCTTCTACTTCTTTTTTTCTTGATAGTCTGTTTTTTGTTTGGATACAACCAAATTAGCAGTTTTCTACTCACTCACTGCTAGGATCTGTTCAATGCTACCGTGAAGTTCTCCCGGGCAGTCTCTAGGCTCCCCTAATCCTGGTGTGGTCTGCCCCGCCACTTTGCTCTGGGACCCACGGCTATCTAGAACATTGTTGCTGAAAACATTGTGTTGTATGGTTCATTCTTCAAACCATTGGCATGCAGCTGCCTCTCCACTACCAATATCATGTTGAATTACTCCATTAACAAGCTGAAGAAATTCAACAATTTAACCACTCCAGCGTTCGTTTCAGCTATTTAACAACTGTTTTAAAAAAAAAAGCAAAACTGTTTTACATCAGCCAATATTCTTTATGTATTAAAATTGAACTGTTTAACACAGTCTCTCACAAACACATCTTGCCTTATATATGACCACATTCTTGTTTGGACATTATGTGCATTACTGAAATCTGGCATCAACCAGATCTGTTTTCTGTTTTATATAAGACCTGTTCTCTTGCATACTGCTACCTTCAGAAAGCCTGCAATGAACTGAATTTGTCCCTTGTGTCTCTACCTGAATTGTCTTCATTTGAATGTCTGGCATTTAAATGTAAACCTCCTTTTCCATCCTTCATTCCTGAAATATGCAACCTTCTTTCAAGTCTATGTACATCCTTTGCTAATATTAGAATACTTGGAAATATGAATATTTATGTTGACAACTCCTCTTGCAAGCTTGCAGCTGATTCTCTCCAGCTTTTGGACTGTTTTAATCTTCAGTAATTCGGCATTTGATCTGGGTGTGTCTGACCATTAGGCAGTCTTTATGGAGCTGCTATCTTTATCTCCCTTTATGAAGCCCAAGCACCAAATCTGTTTCAGAAACGTAAATAAAATTGAATCTGCAGACTTGATTTCCGACCTTCATCCTCTCCGCCATACAAATTTCTCATCAGCCAATGATGCAGTTGACTTCTACAATAAGACTCTGTTCTAGTTTTAAGAGGTGCGTGAATGTCAAGAATGCTAATCAGTCACCTTCTCCCATTCAGCAGAAGACAGCATGTCGAATGTTCAGACGGCGTTCTAACGCCGCTGGCCTTATGGGTAAACTGGGATGTTTGGATGCTGTTGCACTCTGCTTCTTTCTTACTGTCATAGTGAGTCTTGCCGGAGCTCCTGCCTGCACTCAGACCGTAATATATAGTTTTCAGTCACTCGTAACATTTCAGCATCACTAACTCTATGTATCTCTCGCTCTCTCTGTTGAGCTGCCCTGCTTAGATATCCGTGATCCTGCCCCATCCTGCTATCTGGAACAACCTGACCCACCCTGATATCCTCTTACTGGTTGAAGTTTTTGCAACTTTTAACCCACTCACTCCTAAGGATCCCATATGAACAGCACTATTCACCGAAGAAATGATCTAAAGTCATCATGGCACCTGTACACAAGAAACTGCTGGTGCCCATTTATACTGAGAATTATTATTATATATATTCACTTATTCTTTTGCTGCTTTTCTTTTCTCTTTTTTGTTATTGCTATCCGGTATCGACCAGAGGAGGATTTGTTCCCCCTTCTGAGTCTTGTTTCTTCCTACAGCTAGGGAATTTTTCTTTGCCTCTGTTGCCTTTGGCTTGCTCTGTGGGGGCTCGGACCCGGTTTCTGTAAAGCTGCTTTGTGACAACGTCAGTTGTAAAAAGCTATATAAATAAACTTGACCTGACCTGTTCATAAGCTAGCCTACCGAGAACACCAAAAAGCTTCCTCAAAATCCCTTAAAGAGGCATGTGCACAGTTCTTCTCAAGTATCATCAGAGAAAGTCCTGGCAACTCTTAAGCATCTGTTTTCTACTATTGCCATCCTCTTAAACCCTAACGCTCTCCTCTTACGGAATTTAAAGAAGAGCACTGTAATAATTTCATGGCCTTTTTCAGAACAAACATTTGATTGGTTCGTTCTGCTCTCTCTGGTTCCCCTATTAAGTCAAATTCATTTGTCTATGGACAGATTGAAATTTCCCAGCCCCTCAACTGTTTTCCAGAAATCTTTCTGCAAGTGGTGGAGGATGTTATTAGAAATATAAAATCTTCCACCTGTGCCCTGAACCCCTTTCCTACAGCCCTAGTGAAAGCCAATATTACTACAATAAGCCCCTTCATCACCTTCATAATAAATCATTGTCTTTATTTTGGTCTTGTTTCACATGCTGTAAAAAAGAGCAATAATTAGACCATTACTCAAAATAAACTAGACCCAGAAATCTTAGAAAATTACAAGCCTATTTCCAATCTTCCATTCCTCTCCAAAGTAATGCTCACCTCCAGGACCATCTTAAATTAATAATCAAAGTACCATCCTGCTAGTAATCAATTTTTGATAAATTTTTTTGTAAATTCAGTAATCTTTTTGAAAAATTTGTTGGATTTCCACTGTGCTCACAGCACAGAAACCGCTTCAGTGAGGGTAACAAATGGCTGATCGCAGCTGATCCTGGCTGTCCTCATGTTGCTGGACTTGTCTGCTGCATTCGACGCTGTTGACTATGGCATACTCAACTTCCTGCCCCACACCATTGGACCCACTGACACTGCAACTGGTTTACACCTTACCTCACCAGCAGAACAGAGCAGATTTTCTTGGGAAAAAGTCACAAGAATACAGTCTTCTGTGGGGTTCCCCAGGGGTCAGTTCTTGTCCCCCATCCTTTTCATCCTCTACATACTCCCCCCTAAGTCATGTCATCAGCCGACATGGAATTTAATTCCATTGCTATGCAGATGACACGCTATAATAGGTGAAAACAACTGCTGCTCCATCTTCATCACTGCCACCATCCTTTTCTCAATCAACTCTTACCACCTGTTTGGAGGAGATTAAGATGTGGATGGTGCACATTTTTTGACTGAAGCCATTTTAGTTGGAACCCCTCACCCAAATTCAGTCATCAGTTAACTTCTCTGGTTATAATATTCCGATCTCCTCATCTGTAACCAAACTTGGTATAAGATTTGATCCACATTTCACTTTTGAAGACCATGTTCAACACCTCTGCAAGATCTCCTATATCTACTTAAGGAATTTTGCCAAGCTTTATCTCATTATCTCCCTCTCTGATGCAGAAAAGCTGGTCCACGCCTTCATGTCAAGTCAAGTTTATTTCTATAGCGCTTTTTTAACAACTGACGTCACAAAGCAGCTTTACAGAAACCAGGTCCTAGCCCCAAAGAGCAAGCCAAAGGCGACAGAGGCAAGGAAAAAGTCCCTAAGCTGTAGGAAGAAACCTCGGGAGGAGCAAAGATTTAGAAGGGAGAAACCCATCCTCCTCCAGTTGACACTGGATAGCAATAACAAACAAGAAAAAAATAAAATAAATATACATAAAAATAAACGTTCTCAGTATAAATAGGCGGCAGCAGTTCCTTGTGTACAGGTGCCGTGATTATTTCAGATCAGTTCTTTGCAGGATAGGGCTGTTTATATGGGCTCCTCAGCAGGAGTGAGTGGGTTAAAAGCTGCAAAAACCTCAACCAGATATAGGCTGGGTCAGGCTGGTCCAGATAGCAGAATTGGACAGGATCACCGGTATCTCAGCAAAGCAGCTCGAGAGAGAGAGAGATTGTTAGTGCTGAATTGTTACAAGTGATTAAGAATGATGTACATTGTGGTCTGAGTGCAGACAGGAGCTCTGACAAGACTCATTATGACAGCATAACTAATGGGGAGACCTAGAAAGAAGCACAGACATAAGGCCATCCTGGGGCATAAGGGGGGAGGGGGGGGGGGCAACACCACCCAAACATCCCAGTTTACCAGAAGACCTGTACATTTTGATCTAAGTAGGCATGGTGGATCATAGGACCCCAAGAGTTCACTCAGATACTGTGGTGCAAGATCATTGAGTGGTTTATAGGTCAATAACAGTATTTTATAGTCAATGTGAAATTTGGGAGACCATGCAGATTAGATTAAACGGGGTGATGTGATCATATCTTCTGGTTCTAGTAAGAACTCTTGCTGCTGCATTCTGGACTAACTGGAGCTTGTTTATGCATCTATTAGAACATTCAGACAGTAAAGCATTACAATAATCTAACCGAGAAGTAACAAAGGCATGTAGTTTTTCTGCATCGTGTAATGACATTATATTTCTTATCTTAGCAATATTTCTGAGATGAAAGAAGGCAATCCTAGGAATGTTCTCTACATGGGCTTCAAATGAAAGCTTGGGATCAATGATCATTTCACTGCTGTTCATCTCTTTCCAACTTGACTACTCCTGATTGGGACCACGAAATTGACTATTCAGAGGCTTCAATGCATCCAGATATCTGCTTCTTGTGTCCTGATGGGAACTCTGAGCTTGTTGACCAGATTTTATTAGAATTTTGTTAGCTTCCTTTTTACTTTTTTATTGTTTTAGGCACTTTGAGATTTTCCATTAAAATGTAAAGTGCGTTATAAATTAAATGAATTATGATTATCATTATATTCATTATTATTTAAACCACTGCTAAAAGTGTGTAATTTTTGAACACGGAGTTGCACTGCCCAAGACATGCTACTTGGCCCCCTGGCCTCTGGAGTACTTTGGTAAACCATTATCATTTAACACATCCATCTCTACATCCAAAACATAAAACTGTATTTCACAAGGAGGAAGCCTTTCATCACCTCTATGCAAAAACACCAGCAACTTCTGTGGATCGAAGCTCACCTCAGACGTACCAGAAGATTGTGGAACTGTGTGCTGTGGTCAATCCACATTTTAGCTTGTTTTTTATTTTGTTTTCAAAGCAAAGAGGAGAGGGACCATCCAACTTATCGGCACTCAGTTTAAAAACCTGCATCTTTGATGGTATTGGGGTTCATAAGTGCCTATGGAATTGGTGGAAAAGTTGTATGCGTGTTTTAGATTAACATACCTGCATCCCCTCAAATTCTATATTGTAATATATTTACAAAATACAATTAAGTTGTTCATTGCAACTACAGAAATCTTTTCTTTTGTCAGTTAAAGGTTTAAATTAACAATTTTGTTTTTAGTGCATTTGAAAAATATCCCAACCTATAGACAGTATAAGCACCTTATTAATATAATACGCTCATACTTCCCACAGGTCTTTGAAATCCTTGAATGTCTGGTAATTTGAGGAAAAAAGGTTAAACTTTTCAGCTCCAATATATGTAATAAATTGTAATATACTCAGAAGGCCTACTTGTTTGGCTGAATGTAAAGTATTTTTCTCTCCATTGTAGGGAAGAGGGCCGGAGTGAATAAGGAGGAACCGCAGAATAAGAGACTTAAAGAGGCCAAGAAAGTGGATCAGTCATCACTACCACAAGAAAATCCACACAGGTAAGTTTGTTCCACATTAAATTGAATAATTGGCTTGTTTGTATTACACTTTATTTTTATACATGTGGGCAGTGGTGGCCTAGTGGTTAGGACACTGCCTTTGTGACCTGAAGGTCGCAGGTTCGAGTCCCGGCCCGGGCA
>JBBPDA010114225.1:0-29412 GCA_037974385.1 Arnoldichthys spilopterus
ACGAACCCCTGTGAGGGGAATGCACTAACCCCTATGAGGGGAATGCACTAACCCCTGTGAGGGGAATGCACTAACCCTTGTGAGGGGAATGCACTAATCTCTGTGAGGGGAATGCACTAACCCTTGTGATGGGAATGCACTAACCCCTGTGAGGGGAATGCACTAACCCCTGTGAGGGGAATGCACTAACCCTTGTGAGGGGAACGCACTAACCCTTGTGAGGGGAACGCACTAACCCTTGTGAGGGGAATGCACGAACCCCTGTGAGGGGAATGCACTAACCCCTATGAGGGGAATGCACTAACCCCTGTGAGGGGAATGCACTAACCCCTGCAAGGGGGGTACGTCAGTCCCTGAAATGCATTATTCCCATTATACTGAGTATATTATTTCTACCATAGTGAGTGTAGTAGCATCATCTTAAGGAGTGTATCAGCATGTGTAGTGTATATATTATGTATTTGTGCGTGTGTGTGCATTAATCCCATCAATAGGTATATATTGATATCATTTTAGGGAGTGTTTATCCCAGAATAATGACTGTAGTAACCACAGTATTTGGAGCATATTATTCTTGATATGACATGGGCAGTATTTAATACAAGCACAAAAACAGTATTAATCTCACTACTGGGAGTATGATGATATAAAATCACAAAAGAACATACAAGTAAGGCCTAGTTGGTTGCAAACTATGCACTTTAATAGTGAGTTATCCCCCAAAAATATAGGTCATAAAACATTGTGTTGTTAGATGAAGATGCTGACCATTCGGCAGTGGTTTTTAAATGTGTGTGTTGGTGAAGCATCACACAGTCCATGCTAATAAAGCTGGTACATGTGTAAATGGGGAGTTAATGTGCTTCTTTAAGAGGAAAAATGCTGATATTTAGAAATGACTGTGGAGCTCCTGGCAGAAGGCTGTTTCATGAGTGCTGAAGCTGTCGAGCAGTGGAACTGTCTCACCTGATATCGTCACCAGCCTGCATGTCGTTTATTCACCAAGCGCCCAAAAACTCTCTTCCAGATAAACTCCCTGAAGCAGAAAAAGTAGCCCAGCAGGCGATTTCCTGCATGAAGTGAGGCAGCGAGTGAACGCAAGAGTTTTGTAAGAGCTTTTAGGTGGAAACTTGTTAGTTTGTGTTAGTTTTGCATCGAGTAGAGATAGTGGCAGGTGCAGGGGACCTTATTAAAGAAGGGTCAAGAGCAGGTCAGGCTGTAACACCGCTGCCACCTCTCTAACTGAGGCTGTTGCAGCCACACCTTCATACATCAGCTAAACAGCCTGCCAAAAAACTAACTTTTAACAAGCAGTGACAGATATCAGGCAGGTCGAGGCTGTTTTTCTTTAAAACAATGCTGCAGGGCCGTTCGTCTCCACTCTAAAGTACACTCTGATTTTCCATCAAACAAGGACTCTGTGGACCCGGTGTACAGAGCCTTTGGTAAGAGGTTTCAAGACACACTCTACCTAAAACAAGATGCATTTTCTGTTTAAAACTGGGGTATAAGATGTGAATGAAATGCACCACTTACTCATACATCAGCATTTTTGAGAGGACTGTGCAGAAAATGGGTGGAGCTATTGAAAAAAAGCATCATTTACATATCGTCACTGACCAGTAAAACCACCTACCTTTTTTAATTTTTTGGTTTTTATTTGTCTGCATCAACCCAGCAGTTGGTCTTTACATTGTGTGAGACGTTCATGATGAACAGATGAACAGACCAATAAAAAAGCTCCAAAATTAAATGTTAATTAATTAAATGTTCTTCCATTAACTGATATTAGAAGTAAAGAACGTTTTTGCATTCACATTTTTCTGCTTTTGTGGCTGTAGTTTCTACTGTTACTGTCACTGCTGCTTTAATGCTATTGTTGTTAATGTTGTAATTGTTGCTGATATTGCCAGTGGTGTTGCTCCGGATGCTATTGTTACTGCTGCTGCTGCTGCTGCTGCTTTTATCACTACTGTTGTCATTGGTGTTGTTCTTGATCCTGGTGCTAATGTTGTTGCTGTTGTTGTTGTTGCTGCTGGTGGTTGTGTAACTGTTGTTGTTGCTGCTGCTGCTGCTGCTGCTGTTATTGTCACTGGTGTTGCTGCTGCTATTGGCACCTGTGTTGTTGATTCTGCTGCTAATGTTGTTGTTGCTATTGTTGTTGTTGTTGCTGCTAATGCCACTTGTGTTGATGTTGTTTTTGTTGTTGTTGCTGCTAATGCCACTCGTTTTGCTGTTGATGTTGCTGCTAATGCCACTCCTGTTGCCTATTGTTTTTGTTGCTAATGCCACTCGTGTTGCCTATTGTTGTTGCTAATGCCACTCTTTTTGCTGTTGTTGTTGCTGCTGCTGCTGCTGCTGCTAATGCCATTCGTGTTGCTGTTGCTGCTAATGCCACTTTTGTTGCCTATTGTTGTTGTTGCTAATGCCACTCTTGTTGCTGTTGTTGTTGTTGCTGCTGCTGCTGCTAATGCCACTCGTGTTGCTGTTGCTGCTAATGCCACTCGTTTTGCCTATTGTTGTTGTTGCTAATGCCACTCTTTTTGCTGTTGTTGCGCTAATGCCACTTGTGTTGCTGTTGTTGTTGTTGCTGCCGCCGCCGCTGCTGCTAATGCCACTTGTTGCTGTTATTGCTGCTGTTGCTAATGCCACTTGTTGCTGTTGTTCTTGCTGCTGCTAATGCCACTTGTGTTGCCATTGTTGTGGTTGTTGTTGCTGCTGCTGCTGCTAATGTTGTTGCCGGTCTTGCCTGTCAGGGCTGCTATTGTTTGTTTTAATGCTGTTGTTGTTGCTGATGCTGATGCTATTTTTGTTGTTATTGCTGTTGCTACTTTTGACGACCTCTCTACCCACCAAAGGAGTGTGAAGCAAACTGCTACAGCACCAGCAGGGATCAACCTTGCAGTCTTCTAATGATAGGATCAACACTCTGACCTTTTTTTGGATTAAGGTGGTAACTTATTGTTTATTAAATTATTAAATTAGTGTTTTTTATTTGCTACTGTGAATGTTGCTGTTGCTGCTTCTGCTGTTGTCACTGCTGTTTCTGATGTTTAATGTTATTGCTCTTGTCATTTCTGTTGTTGTTGTCATCGTTGCCGTCACTGTTCTTGTTGCTGCTTTTGTTTTTCATTGCTGCTGCTATTGTTGTTATTGTTGTTGCCATTTCTATTGTTCTCGTTGTTGTCGTCTTTGTTGTTGTTTTGTTGCTGTTGTTGATACTGCTGTGACTGTTGCTGCTGCTGCTGTTGTACTGCAGTTGTATGAGAGAGGATTCCTCACTTGCATAACTGTTTCAGTCCTTTTGTTCAGTTGAGAATCCCTGGCATCATGCCATACACACAGAACCACACTTCAGATAAGTGAATCTGGGTTAGATTGTAAGCAATAGCAAACTTATCACTTGGCCATTCACTGGAGCCTGGAGGTGGAGAACTTTTACAGAAATGTATGTAATTCAATAACTCTTCGGAAAAATTACATTTAAATGCCTTCTGCAAAACAGAAGCCACCCTTTGATTTTAATCATAGTGCTCCTGCTGTGACATTTGAATATGACACCAGTAGATTCACACTTTCTTCAATAAAAAGCATAACCTCCCCCTGAGAGGATGAACATAGAGAGATGATTTGATTTTTCAGCTACTGCCTTTAATAACAATGGGTAATTTCTAACAAGACAATACTACAGTTTCAAACAAATGCTGCTTTGACTCTATAACACATGATTTTCATACACTTGGTTTTGCCTTTGTCTTTTTTTTGAAAAAGCAGTAAAATATTTTTTAACACAAAATGGAAATAAAGAAATAAATAATTAGTTATGTGAAAAAAATAAATATACCCAATTGAACAAGTAAACCGTTCACCCTCTTTAATGCAGTGCCTACAGATAAAGGTAATACACTGTGGTGGAAGCTAGTACTGCCCCCTTTAGCAGAAAGAACTTCTTATAGGCATTTTGCATAAATGCCCCCGGTCTTTGACTTTGGGCTGCTGAAATTTCTTACCACTCTTTCATGCAAAATATCTTTGAATGAGTTCAACATGTCTGAAGGTTTTCTTGCATGCACTGCCCTTTTCTGCATGTACTGCCCAAATCCTATGCATTTCAATAGGGTTCAACCTCCCTTTCTTCTTTTTACGCTATTCCATGGTGGATTTGCTAATGTGCTTATGATCGTTGCGCTTTTGAAATCTCCACCTCTGGTTGACCTTAAGGACTGATGACCTCACATTTATCTTCGAGCACTCATTGATATGATGAAGAAGTTAGCAGTTAGCAGGTTCTTTTCCTGAAAACAGCCTTCACCACAAACATGTACTGTTACAGACAACACAACTACATTATTCCAAAAGGCCTGATCTTTGCCTGTATGTTGGCAAACAGAAGTCTTGCTCCAATGTTCATCTCAAGTATTTCTTGACATGCCTCCCATGCAGGTGAAATTTGAACAATTTCTTTGGAATTGTAAATAGATATACTCTCCCTACATAAGCTGCAGGTCTTGTGATTTTGAAGTTTCTGGACTTCATTTTACATCAAACAGTCTACTCTTGAGCTGAATTGCTGGGGCAGCCAGTCCTGGACAAATTGGCAGTTGTTTGAACTATACATCACTTGCATATGACTTTTCTTAAAGTAGCATTATTTAGATATCTTTTTAAATTTGTTGCTAGGGTGTTTTTTTAAATTATTATTACTGCAAGGCTGAGAATGTGGCGTGTGCTTATTTTATCTCACATGACTGTATACCAGTTAGCAACAACATGAAAACGACTGATTGGTGAAGTGAATAACCTTGACTATCTAGTTATTTCATTGCACCTGTCAAAGGATGGTAGCAAGTGAGCAGTCAGTTCTTTAAGTTGATGTGTTAGAAGCAGGAATGGGGAAACCATAAGGATCTGAACTACTTTCACAAAGGCCAAAACATGAAGTGAATTGAAGTAAAAGTTAAATTTTGTCATTGTGAACAGACTCAAGCACCACAACGAAATGCAACCTCTGCATTTAACCCATCACACGTGCACACGTGGAACAGTGGGCAGCTATTAACAGCACCCGGGGAGCAGTGCAGTGGGATGGTACCTTGCTTAAGGGAACTTCAGTAGTGCCCGGGCTGGGACTCGAACTTGCGTAAATATTGTCAGCATTTGTTCTACAGTAGCTCTTCTATAAGACTGGACCAGAAGGGCTTGTCACTGCTCCTCGTACACATCAGAGAGCCTTGGTCCTGTCGCTGGGCTACTGGTTCCTACAAGACCTGCTATTTTGGAGATGCCCTGGCTCAGTCGTCTAGCCATCACACTTTGGCCCTCACATGCTTACATTCACCCATTTTCCCTGCTTTCAACACATCAACTTTAAGAACTGACTCTTTATTTCCTGCCTCTCACCCCCATCACAGGTGCCACTGTAACAAGATCATCAATGTTATTTACTTCATCTGTCAGTGGTGTTAATGTTATGAGTGATCTGTGTATGTGTGTTCATATTCTTCTAATGATTTTACATTGTTTATTAAGTGAAATTGTACAAAATGTACTGTAGAAAATAAGTAGAGGCCTCACTGGAAATAAAATGGGGATGACTGGTCATGGGCTGCTGTGTGACCTGAGGTATGTGTTTAGGGGTTAAAAGAGAGCAAGTGAATCCCTCCATTCCCCTGGGACAGTGGCCGGTAGTGTTTTTCCCTCTGGACTCTTGGCATATGGCACAGTTCAGCCTTGATATGACGCAGCTTTGCTTTATAAAAGCAGCTTTTTTTCACCGTTGGGACCCTTGGGACTCGAGGGGTTTAAGGCTTTAGAGGTATTTTAGAAACACTTTCTCTCATTTCCTCAGTCTCTTTTACCCCCACGCAGTCCTGAAACCTCTTCAGGCAGAAGTGATCTGCTCTGCTCTTCGCTGAGTTGCAGACGAGTCGCTACTGTTTTAATAAAGAAGGCAAATCTATAAACAAATGTACTTTTGGCTCGATTAGAATGTGCTGAGGAGTCTAATGTCAGTCATATTCCCTGACAATGATCAAACCCTGTCTACATCATCCCTGACCCAAATTTCACTACAAATCATAATGAGACGGATCGGAAATGTCGTACACCACAAAGCTGTCGAAAATAGTCAAATATTGTCACACATGTCTGAAATGCAGAATGTGTGGAAAGTGTAAACATGTGGTTAACTGTGGCAGTGTGTCTACATCAGATTTGTTATTGTTTTATATGTTTTTTATTGTTTTTAAATGTATTATTTTCTGTGCATTAACCCAGCACTCACAGGGTGAAAAGCTGAGAAACACTCTGGACAGGTGGCCAGTCCATCACAGGGCAGACCCACAGACAAACGTACTCACTCAAATCTGGAGGGCAATTTAGCATCTCCAGTCCACCTGATGTGCATGATTTTGGACTGTGGGAGGAAACCAGAGAAACCCACAGACACATGAGAACATGCAAACTCCACACAGAAAGAACCCTGATGGGCAGTTTCTACTTTTATCCAGTGAAACCTCCTGATTTCCCTTATACTTTCTCAGTTGAAGGAACCTTTCTGACAAGGGACATACTGAAAGTGACTATTTGAACACAATCACACACAAAGTGCACCAAAGTGAAATGTGACCTCTTACATGTGGAGCAGTGGGTGTGGACAGTGTAGTGGGACAGTACATCAGTGGTACAGAGACCAGGACTTGAACATGCTACCTCTGGTTCACAAGGGCAATGTCCTAACCACTAGGCCTCCACAACCCTACCTTAGTAGGTTTGCATAGGGCACTTTTGAGGCACTTTGAGGAACTTCACCGCTTTGGGACACTAACACTGCAGGAACTGAGGATGGTTATAGTTTTTAAAATGCTGTTTTGAGGAACTGGTTTAGCACCTACTTCAGCATAGCTAGTTTCTCATATTGGAGGAACCATGACTGACGAAAGTTTACAATGATTGTTCTAGATGAATGGACGGGCAGTGAAGTCCAGGCTTTATTGAGCTGCAACAGTGGAAATGCAGTCAGTTTTTGATCTGATTGTCAGATTTGTCCTCCATCTTCTATACCAACCATTTGCCAGTTAACGCCACTTCAGTGTTACTACTGTACCTAATCCTATACCAACCACAACTAATCTAAATCACCTGTAAATGAATAAAAACAATGAGAAATGGATTCTGTTGTGAGAAACTGACTTAAGGGGTGCAGGTTCACACATGGGGTTTTTGGAAGTGCCATTCCCATATGAGAATTGCCCAAAGCAACTGTCCCATCTCCTTACAAACCTTTTGAACAACTGAATTACAATTATTATTTTTATTATGTTTTAAGCACACGTGTGTAGGACTCTATTGTTACTGTTAGGATTTTTCTTCTTCATTATTCTGATTCTGCCCTAAAACAAATGGCACTATAGCGAAGGCCAACACGTTTGGCCTTGGAACTCCGAAACGAAAGGCCAGACATGCTGTTTTTTCTGAATGATCCCTTGGGTCAAGACAAACTAATTTGCAATTCGACCATTAAGCTTCACCCACTTAGATTATTTTACTCATTAGCATAATAACACAACCTACTTTTGCAAACTACTCTGAGTTTTCACCCAATCTTCACATAATTGGTGTCAAAAAATTCAACAGACCATGAAGCTTAATAATTCTCAAAATCACGCTGACATTTGTAAACAAGATGGCTGCCATATGCTGTTTAACCCATGAGGAAAAATGCATGTTGGGATTAAACAGTTACATACAGTGTAACATAGCAACACTTTGGCCAACAAAATGTCACAGGCATATGCTAGAACTTTTTCAGCATCTGTACATGCTATCAAGCTAACATTTGGCATGCTGCTTCTGCAATGAGGCCCCATTCTGTTGCATGGGGCCTAACTGTGCCCACTGGTGCTTGGACCCACTTATTGGACCCAGATGTTCACTATAGTTTTAGCATGAGCAGCACAAGCAGTTTAAATACAGTAGTGTTGAGGGTCCATCTGGGGTGGGCCTTTCCTCAAATCTCGAGTACAGTCCTACAGCCATTCAGGGCTGGGAGTCAAATCATATTGTCATGCCTCTGGGTGTTTTAGAGGTAGGATGAACGCATGAAACAGTGATTCACCTCATCAGACCAGGTAGGAGTAGCTGGAGGATTAGTGGGCAGAAAAAAGATGATGACACCAAGATTTGAACTTTTTTTAATACTGATGAGGATGGGTTTATTTTTTTCGATATTTGGAATAACTTCACAAAAGGCAGTTCTTCTGGATAGAAACTCTTAACTGAGGGAGCATTTGCTAATAGATCTACCTCATCGAGTAGAAGTTCTAGCTTGTAACACACAAGTTAGTATTACTATCTCTGTGAGTACATTTCACTTCTGAAACACTGAATTCCTATCATTATGAGGACATTTGGTCCTCACATTGCATTTATTTACATTTATTCATTTGGCTGACGCTTTTATCCAAAGCGACACTGAGCTAAATACATGTGTAAGAACACATGTGTATGCACACACAGTCACTCCTAGGGCCAATTTAGGATCTCCAACCTAAATGTCTTTGGATTATGGGAGGAAACCAGGGATACTAGTGGAATCGCAAGCAGGACATGCAAACTCCACACAAATGACCCTGACTGGAAATCACACTGCTCACCCCCCTCCATATTACACATGCTACGATGTACTCAGAGCAGTCCTTAAGATTGTGGGGTCGTACTGGAGCAGTGCTTGAGTTCAGTTATTCTCGTAAGGCTTCATTTACAACCTGTGTAAATTTATCCCAGTTTATATCCAAGGACACTGAGGAGCTGCTCCTGACTCTCTGCTCGTTAGAAGTGCCAGTCCAGTGCATTCCAGAGGATTTATCCACGCTTCCCTCTCCAACATCCGGATCACGTGCCTCCCCGGAGGATGCGTCCGTGAATGAATCAAACATTCAGCTCCCTCTTCTGATATAATGTTCTGCATAATCGATAGCATCGGCGCTGAGCGCGTTGCTCAGACCCTCAAGGACGTTCTAATTGTTTAAATACCACAGCTTTATTGACTGATCTCTGTGGGAGGCTGCAGAGAAAAAGGCTTCCGGCTCATCTGATAAAAATGATTCACTCCACAGCTCTGTTTATACTGTTAAATCTGTTCACAGTAAAAAGGGCAAATTTATCAACTACTACATTGATTAATCTCAGCATACTCTGTCTGTGTGAATTTTGTTCATGGAGCAAAGAATCAAATTTCTTTCTTTTTTTTTTTTATTTCTATATTTTTTAATGATCAGTGTTTTTAAATGTTTATCCATCCACTAGAGTTTTGTGGCAGTTCAAGGAAAATTCCATTAATTTGTTCATTCATTTATTGCCTAAAACATTGTTTTACCAGAGTGTGGAGCAGGCTTTAGGCAGGCGCGGATTTCCCATAATGGCATGGATTTCCCATAATAGCATGGGGGGCACTTTGCCCCCTCGTAATTTGACCCACATGGAAATGTTGTGGTTAGACCAGCACTTCAGCAACTAGTCAAGTCAAGTCAGCTTTTATTGTCATTTCAACCATATACATTTCACATAGTACACAGTGAAACGAAACAACGTTCCTCCAGGACCACGGTGCTGCATGAAACACAGGACCACAAAAACTACACAACTGACAAGATAAAGTGCATTGTGTGCAAGGATGTGCAAACATTGCAGTACAGGGCAAAGACAGATAGTTATAAACAAAGACAGTGCAACAGTGACCAGTTGTGGGACTACCGGGTGCAAAGTAGCAGGATGTGCCAAAAATGCAGTAATGTGATTGTAAACAATGACACATGGACCAGGAAGAGTGTAGCAGCATAAAGTTAAATATTAGTAAATAAATATAAAGTTAAGGAATAGTTAAGTGTGTGTGTGTGTGTGTGTGTGTGTTGACAGTCCCTGAGTGTTTAAGAGTCTTATTGCCTGAGGGATGAAACTATTGCACATTCTGGTAGTCAAGGTCCTAATGCTTCTGTACCTTCTTCCAGATGCAGGAGGGAGAACAGTGTGAGAATGGTGGTGTCTTTGCCGATGCAGCGTGTGGTATAAATGTCTATGATAGAGACTCTGATGATCTTTTCAGCTGACCTCACTGTCCACTGCAGGGCCTAGCGTTCCATCACCATGCAATTTCCAAACCAGACAGTGATGCAGCTACTCAGGATGCTCAAAATGGTCCCTCTGTAGAAGATGGTGAGGATCAGTGGTGGGAGATGGGCTTTCCCCAGTCTCCTTGGAAAATAAAGACGCTGCTGGGCTTTCTTGGCTGTGGAGCTGGTGTTCAGGGACCAGGTGAGGTTCTTCGCCAGGTGAACACCAAGGAATTTGGTGCTTTTGATGACCTCAACGCATTTGCTGTCATTGTGTAGCGGAGAGATGTCAATTTCCTGAAGTCAACAACCATCTCCTTTGTTTTGTCAACATTCAGAGACAGGTTGTTGGCTTTGCACCAGTCCGTTCGCCGCTTCACCTCCTCCCGGTATGCTGACTCCTCATTTTTGCTGATGAGACACACCATAGTTGTGTCATTGGCAAACCTGATGATGTGGTTCATGCTGTGCATTGTTGCATGGGGTCCAGTGAAGGAGGCAGCAGGGTCTTGATGTGCCTCATGATGAGCCTCTCAAAGCACTTTATGATGATGGGAGTGAGTGCAACGGGATGGTAGTCGTTAAGGCAGTACACTGGAGACTTCTTTGGCACCGAAACAATGGTCATAGTCTTGAAGCCTGTTGGAACAGTGGTATTGCTCAGGATGATGTTGAAGATATGTAGAGTTTTCCTCACATCAGCTGTGGTCAGGCACAGTACCTGAACATTGGGAGTACAGATGGTCTTCCTCACATCCACATAGTTCAGTGCCTCAAATCATGCGTTAGAAGAATTGGTGAGCACATCTGCAAGGGAGGCATCACCGTCACAGGCAGGTGTCGTCAATTGTGTTGTCAATTTTGGGTCCCACCCCCTTTAAACTGTTGCTCCCCTTGCCCCCCTCGAAAATAATCTGGATCTTCCCCTGCCTTTAGGGCTAAAGCTAAACCCGATGATGGGGGAGGGATGCATGCAGGGCGTTATAGGCAAATACCAGGGTTGAAAAGAGAGAAAGATGATAGATGTGAGACCGAACAGTGCAGAAGAGCTGAGGGCCACTATTGAAGCATCCTGGTCTTCCATAACACCTCAGCAGTGCCACAGGCCTTGCCACATTGAGGCAATAATTCATGCAAAAGTTGCCTAAACAAGTACTAAGTACATGCATGATTATACTATTGAATGTGGTGTTTTTTATAATCTGTAAGTCATCATTATCAAAATTCAAAAAAAAAAAATAAAGGCCTGAAATATCTCACTTTGCATGTAATGAGTCACATTGTTCTAATTTTTCGAGTTTCACCTGTAAACCCGAAGAGATTTATTTCAGTTTCTCTGCCATCAACAACATTCCATAGAAACACTCAGAGACATATGGAGCTATACTGGAGGTGGAGAGGAGATAACATGGGTATGTCTATGTTGTAGATGTGACATCTGGTTCCATTCACTACCACTGTAAAGAAATCTGTAAAGAATCTACAGACTACGAGCTTCAGACCATTTCAAACCAACACTGAATGACTCTTACATTGCAACCATTGAACTCTGGGGGGGATTATTCTCCTTCAGCTAGTGTTTTAATTTGCCTATAGCCCATTGAGTTTGTTATATTTATTTTAAGGTTGTATGCAGTTGATGATGATGATGATGATGATTATTACTTGTATTATTTTTTTCTCTTTCCTGTTGTTACTCTGTCCTTCCCGTTGTTTCGTCGTTGATATTTTCATGCCTAATAAAACCAATTCTGATTCTGTTTTTGTTCCCCTTTCATCATGTTTGTTTTTCTCTGTATCTGAGGGTTTTGTATGAGTAGCAAGAGTTTCCGACACATTTTTAGTCGCAAATGAGCACATCACACTGTGTAAAGCTGGGGATTGGGGGGGTTGCGTGTGGCTGTTTTGGTTTGTGAGATTTTCAACACATGCTGTTTTCTGGGATGTGAGCCCATTAAATTCACACCAAATTTTCTAGAAAGAAGGTGAAAACACCTTCAAAGTGCAATGATCAAGGACAAAGAGCTACCTTGGAGGTGTAAGCCAGTTCGGATAATTTATTCTCGTCTTCAGGTGAGATTTGTGCGCTCGTCTGTTTCTCGCCAGAGTCGCTCGCACACTGCGAGTTTGCTCAGGGCTGAAGTGAGTATCGTAATGCCTGCTTGTCAAAGTGTCGTCGCGGCTGTAGCGATAATTATCTGAGGTACGAGTAAAGCAGACCTGTCTACCTGCCGGTTTTTCCGGGTTTAACTCTGTTGTGGCCTTCTTTCTCGCTGAGTTAAGTCAAAGTCAAACCGAACTTTGTCATCTCATCCACATACTAGTACATGGAGAGACGCAATCACTATGCTCAGGGTCCAAGGTGTAGAAAGGAATACAAATACAGAAAGTAGGTGTTTAAAAAAAGTACAATAAGTGGGTTGCCAGTAAAATCATCCATCATATACAGCAGTGGGCGTCTATGTGAAGTGCCAAGGGAGCAGTGTAGCAATACCTTGCCCAGTGGTTCCTGGGTCGGGACTTGAACCTGCAACCTTCTGTTCACAAAGGCAAGGTCCTAACCACTAGGCAACCACTGCTCTTTAAGTTCTGTACAAGAAGTTATGGTCACTTGCATTTATGTGCAAGAACAGTTCTTTGGATAAAGTGGCTGTGCGTGAGTATAAGCTCTGTATAAGAGGGTTATGGGAGGGTGATGTGGTGTTTAACATCCTGGAAGGCAGCATTGTGTTAGGGAGCCAGACAGCCTGGGGATAACAAGATAATCAATGTCATTCACTCCAGCTGTCTGTGGTCTTAATGTTCTGGCTGTTGCATGAAAAACAAAATAGCTGAACACTTTCATTAATGATAAAGGTAGATAAAAGTAAAGTTACTGCAGTTTAAGTGCACTTCATTACAGGGCGAAATGTTCTCCGGCCCTGTACCGAGAGTAGCTGTGGCCTTATTCATTACTGCTGCTCAGACTCTCGCTGTTCTACTCCAAACAGCGTGAAATTAACACCCGGCAAGTCTTTCAGCGCATTTCACGTTTGTAGTATCAGCAGTGCGTCCTGTCCACACGTTTCGCTGTTTCTTTGAAACGTACGCCCACCCGTGCACACAAACGCACACACGCGCCGGGGTGGACATACTTTAAATGTTCTTGCTGATGCAGGCTCCATGTGCAATCATGTATTTCAAAGCGTTTGCAGAAGTGCGTCTGAGGACAGAGGGAAACAGAACTGAGCGACACGTGGCTCCCACGCAGAGAGAACAAGATCACAGAGGGGAAAGCCATGCACTTTACCCCATCATCCACACCGCAAAGACACACTGTCCAGCCCCCTGAGCAGCCGGAGAATCTACTGTATGAGCAAGTCCACTGAATATCTCCAGCACGCCCTGCAGGACGTCTGTATGCACGTGTGCTTCTGTATGTCAGATTAAAGGTTTAGCATAAAAAGGTCACAGGGACAGGTAGAATTAAGACAGAGACAGGCACGCTGAACCACCATGCGAAACATACCCAAAAGGGGCGGTGCTTCACCCTAAAGAGAGATTAGTCCAGAATAACCCAGGTTGTGCAGAATTTTGATGTGCCTTGGGCTGATTTAGTGCCATTAAACATGCCATTTGTCCAACAACGTGCCTGGACAGATGTAAAGACATAACGTCGTTTTCTCTCTTAAAAAAAAATCTATATTTCTATCCGTCAGTGCCCACATTTTACACAACTAAATCACTACATCGGCAATATTAATCAATTTTTTGTTCAATATGAATGTGTTTTCAACACACAAACATGTGGAAGGTGTTAAAAGCATCCAGAATTGTCAGAGAAGGTGTATTGAGTGTACCAGGGCCCGCCCCCCTCCCTCACCAACACTTAAGGCCTGGGGTACTTTTGTCTGTTTCAAGTGCAAATTGAGCAGATTCTGTACAAAAGCAGCGCATAAACGTACATTATAATAGTAGTAATTAATACATTAAGTAAAAATTTATATTATATAATATAAATAAAGACATCTGCCCTACAATGGATTGTCCAAGGTGTTTTTCGCTGCCTTCTGCCCTGTTAGCCCTGGCATAGGCTCCGGTACCTATCATCACCGTGGTTAGGATAAGTAAAGTGACTCTTTGTGACCTCTGCATTTAACCCATCACACGTGCACACGTGGAGCAGTGGGCAGCTACCAACAGCGGCCGGGGAGCAGTGTAGTGGGATGGTACCTTGCTCAAGGGAACCTCAGTGGTGCCCAGGGATTCGAACCTGCGACCTTCAGGTCCCAAAGGCAGCTTCCTAACCACTAGGCCACCACTGCCCACCACTAGCCCACCATTGCCCCCACTGCCCAAGCATTTCAGGAAATGGAATAACATTTCTCTCATTACAGTGAACAATCAAACAAAATTCTATGTAATTTATCGCTCATTTATACTAAGGCAATGGTGGCCCAGTGCTTAGAGAAGGTCGCAGGTACCATTGAGGATCTCTTGAGAAAGGTCCCGATCCACTACACTGCTTCCCGGGTGCTGTTGATACCTGCCCGCTGCTCTATGTGTGGATGAGTTAAATGCAGTGGTCACATTTTGTAGGCAGTAGTGCCTTAGTAGTTATAACCTTGCCCTTGTGAACCAAAGGACACAGGTTCAAGTCCCAGCCCAGGTACCACTGAGGTACCCTTGAGCAAGTTACCATCTCACTATACTGCTCCCTGGGTGCTGCTGTTAGCTGCCTGCTGCTCCATGTGTGATGGGTTTATTGCAGAGAAAACACTTCGTTATGGTGCACTTTTTGTAATGGAGTGTGTTCACAATGACAAATGGTCACGTTCACTTTTTCTTAAGTTGGAGGATGATGAATGTTTGTCGCACATTGGATTGTAATAGCAGGATAAATACTAAAAACTGTTGAGATGTTTTTCTTTTCTGAGCTGCTCCATTTCCTGCCTTTATTTTTCACGCAGAATCATCTACACTTTATCAAAGCGCCTCGCTCTCTTTTTGTATTTGCTTTTTTCCCCCAGCTCATCCTACCATTTTCACAAACTTCCAAAGCAAGCCGCTGGACCCAAGAGTTTGAGGGGTAACATGTTTATCTCACACACACAAATCAAAATGTCCCGTGGAGGGGATTCGCCACTGATTCTGCTTTCACCGGACGATTGAGGCTCTCCACACTTCAGAGGAATCTTGCTCATACTGAGTCTCAGCAGGGGCCTCCGTCTTGCTCGTAGAACCGAATTTCCACTTTTCTCACACACTCATCTTATCAGGACAGGCTGCAGTACTGGGTCTTAGCACAGCAGAAAAAAAAATGCTTCTTGCTCCATCACAGATGACTCGTGAGTGGTTCTGGTCATGTGATACACCATGAACAGTAGATATCATGCTGATTTGAAGATGGTGTTGATCTACCAAAGCTCTACACCCTGCTGAGCTTGGGTTATGAAAGGTTGGAATCTAGATAACTTCTTTTTATGGACATATTTTCTTAAATCCAACATATATTTTAATACATGTAAACATGTGCCATATGGTAGCAAAATGATATGTATACAAAGACCTTACAAATATTAACATAGGGATAATGATAATGGTGGAACTCATTTAATCCGTCCATCCATCCATTTACTAAAGGGCTTCTTCTGTTTCCGGGTTGCGGGAAGCTGGAGCCAATCCCAGCTGACTGTGGGCCTAAGGTGGGGTTCACCCAGGACAGAAGGCTCAACCAATTCATACACACATTCACACCTATGGGCAATTTAGAGCATCCAGTCAACCTACTGCAGCCTTTGGACTATGGGAGGAAACCGGAGCACCCGGAGGAAACCACGTGAACAGGGGGAGAGCTCGCAAACTGCGCACAGAAAAGCCCCCGTGGCCGACCCGGGGATCTAACCCACTAACTCTCGCTGTGAGGTGACAGCGCTAACCACTACACCACCCTACTCATTTAATAATTTCTGTAAAATTTTACATGGAGTTGTATATTAACCATAATTAATAGGTGTTTTGAGGGGTATGAGGGAGGGATGCTGCCGCTATTTGTTAGAAAAATTCATCTCCCATGGTATACCCCCTCCTGTCAACAAATCAAGATAAAAATGAACTAAGTAAAGTTAGAACTAATAATTAGTGGTGAATATCATCACTTTACCTGAAGGGACACATCCAGTATCAGCATCCTATTATCAGTAAAATGCCAAAATCCATCATGCTGTGGAGGTGAATCAGTGCCTATGGCATGAATAGCTTGCATATATGTGATTGTACCAATGACACTGTGTAGATACTGAGATTTTATACAAACACGTGTTGCCATCAAGGTGACATTTTTTTCCAAATTGTCCATTGTTGTTTTAGCAAGACAATGCCAGGCCTCATTATGCAGTGTGACTGTAGTCCAGATCTGTCTCCTACTGAAAATGTACGGTGCGATGGAGTTGTTGCCTCACCATAACTTTAATGTATTTGTAAGGGAATATGGGAAGCTTAGACTAAATAAAACTCATATTTGGTGTAAAATAAGTTTTATTGGTAAATGATTGATTACAAAAAGAACTTAAATGAACCTGCAGGGAAACAAAAGTGTTTAATTGGAGGGTGCTAAAATGGAAATATTTGGAATCCAATCTAAATGATTGTAGGAAAATGTTCTAAGAGCTAATAAAGGTTTATGCAGGTTAGCAAACAGAACTGTTTGGCAGGTGTGTTTATATAGGGACTCTCCCACAAGTCTACTTTTCCCGTTCTATCATCACATATGGCACATTAGAATTAGGCTTTGATCTTGTATCAAACAATATTGGGCAAAATTCCAGTTCCAAAGCTATAGTTAGTTTCTTTAGTTCCCAAAATGATTCAACGGTGTAATTAAAAGGAAAGGTGATGTAACACAGTGGTAAACATGTCCCAACTTGTTTAAGTGTGTTGCAGGCATCAAATTCTCAATTTAGTTAAAAAAGGTTGAAAAATATATTAAAGAAAACATTGGAAATATTTTGTTTGTACTTTTGTGAGATGAACAAATCTTTAAGAGAGTTAATAAATCACACGTTCTTTTTATGGCATTTTACAAAACATTCCAGCTTTTTAGGAAATGGGGCTTGAAGAATAGGAGCTATTAGTCAATAAACATCAATAAACACTTCTTTAGATGCGAATAGGAGACATTGTTCATAAACAACCTCACTAAATGCTCATATACACTAAAATAGGAGATATTTGTCTACAAAAAGCCTAAATAACGGTTGGATGTCTTACCCTACTCTGGCCTGGCTGCTCAAGTGCTGAGACAGTGTTTTCCCACAAGAGCCAAAGCTGTTGTGTTGAAAACATGACACTTTAGTCTAAGGATGTGCTAAAATGGTACACTGTTCAGCAGGAAGCTTTTTGTAGGCATAATATTCTGTCTGCAGCCCCAAGCACGTCTAACCAGTGCAGCGGCAAGTTTTTGGCCTGTCAGGGACCTGATTTGATTAAATTCAACCAAATTCAAAAATGAAGGCTTATTTTAAACATTTTGATTGTAATTTACAGCATCCAGTGAGAGTAATAGGCATTGTATCCCTGTCAAATGACTAAGTGAACACCCACATATGTAATTTGGTGAACTCTGTCTATTGCGTAATTACATCAACTGAACAGAATGAAAAATTACATGAAAAAGCAAACTCTGAACTTCCACAAATGCACTAGGTGTTAAAATAGGCTTGTTTTAGTAAGGACTAAATCAGAAAACGAGATACTGCTTTAAACACCTTTGTAGTCTGTGGTCCACTATTATGGAATTTACCTAACGATCTTAATGCTCCTCTTAACCTCCTTTCTTTTAACTTATTTCAAGGCTTTTTGATGTGCGACTTTTATGTTTTTCTGTTTCTTTTTGGTTTTATATTTTTTAATTAGGTACAATAAAATATTTTAATTTTATATATTTAAATATATTTATATATTATTTTTATATTTAATTTTATTTATTTTTTATCTGTTTGTAATTTTATTTATTAATGTGCTTTATAAAAACTTACCAATACCTGCAGTGAGTGAGCTTTTACCATCACTGGGAGGCATTTCCATGTTAATTCTGCTACACGGATCTAGATATCTTAGTTTGCATTACGGTTGTAGTTCTTAAAGTTCTGTAGTTTGCAGTGCTTTAGTGAAAGATGCAGTCTGTAAAAGCCCACCATATTCACCTGGTGCTATATTTAGCTTTTGCAAATCAGCTTCTCTTATTATGAAAAGGTAACTGTCTAGTTTCTAACCCTCCTCCTCAAGGCGGCTATAAATCATTTTCCAATCCCAACGCTGAAGGTGCGCACTCATGATTAAAGGAAATAAGGCCCATGAGAGGACGTCCACTGACGACCAGGTTCTGTGTGCTGATCTTTTAGGATAATGATAACAAGAGCTAAAATAATGGCTTTTCCACTTTGGCTGCACCTGGCAGGTCATTTTCTGAAGATTACCTGCAACTCTGATCACAATTACTGAGGCGATGAAGTCAGCATGGTGAGATTGAATTAATTGTGGAAACGGCGAAATCGCTAATGACGCTTGATGCTTAGTCTGTGTGGAAAGGAGAGCCAGTGATCTGTAGAGTAATTTAGGTTCAAATCCATGGAGTGGTTTGGAGTTCATGTGCAAAATTGGTGAAACTGCATGTTTATGAAGTTCCTCTGAGGAGAGGTGGGATGACTTCAGGTCAAGTCTAAAGTACACTCCAAAAAACAAATGTTGGGTTCCTGAGTGGTGCAGCTGTCTAAGCTTTGGCCCTACCATCGTAAGGTCACTGGTTTTAATCATTACTGGTGCTGCAGCCAGTTATGGCTGGGAGTCCTAGACAGCACAACTGGCCTTGCTCTCTGGATGGGTAGAATGACATCTTCTTCTCCCCCATCATTTAGAGCTGGTATGGGCATCTGTTAGCTAACATCCTAGAATGTAGCAAAATCCCTCATCCAAGTGGGTTGTGCTGTTCAATGACGTGTTGACAGCAGTTTGAAAAGATGGAGTGGTTGGTTTTCATGCAATGGAGAAAGCACATGCTAGTCGTTAGTCTGCCAGTGATGGTGGCATCCTGTTATGGAAGTTCTAATAAATGGGGGAAACTGGAAATGATTATATTGGGGAGGAAATTTGCAGGAAAAAATGTTGACCAACGTGTTGTAGAAGAGAGTTTAACTTAAAATAAAGAAAAACTAAATAACTGTGTGGAGTAAATGCTTGGAGTAAAAGCTAATGATAGTGGTGGTGCAACAATTAGGATGTTGCCCCTGTAATCATGGTTGACAATTCAGATACTAGACCAGTACAAGTACCACTGAGGTACCCATGAGCAAGGCACCTCCCCCAAACACTGCTCCCTGGGTGCTGCCCACGTCAGCTGCTTTTATATGGATTTGTTAAATGCACAGGTCACATTTCGTTGTGGTGTGCTGTGTGCTGTGCTGTGTTCACAATGAGAAATTATCATTCACGCACTAATAAAGTGAGAGTGACTATTTGTTTTTGTGAACACACCCCTTCACACAAAGTGCATCACAAATGTGACCTCTGCATTTAACACTCCCACACATGAAGCAGTGGGCGGATATCAACAGTGTAATGGAATGGTACCTTGTTCAAGGGTACCTCAGTGGTACCTTGGCCACTAGGCTACCACTGCCCACATTAGTTGGGAATTGGACCCGGGTCTCCAATGTGGCAGCTTATTGGTTAAGGTCCTGTCTATATAGACATCTCACCTGAGTGTTTTTCTGATGTATGTGGAGTCAGATGAGTATTGATAGAATGCTGAACATTTTTCTGCTCCTTAGATTGAATCAGATATATCCCATGATTGTGCGGTCAGAGGGTGACCCCAGTATCGGTGGTAATGTTACCACCTATGATGCATATCAGGAGGATTTTAAACACAATGATGTCAAGGTTCAGGTCTAGTAAAGACACTGATCCATATTTGACTAATCCAATAAACGAGGGTCCTCAAACCCCACAGGTTAAACACATTCTGGACTGTCTGAGTACTGCCCCCCACAGGTAAATACACAGAATTACAATCTGGGCTGCAGGTTGCAGTTGAACAGGCACACAGGCACGCAAATGTAATGTCATATTGAAGTCGGTATGGTGTCGGTATGGTTCTTGGTGTGTATGCACACTGGTGTCATGAAGGGGTAAAATGCAGAGGACCATTTTTGCCCATTTTTTCCAGAAATTGGGCTTACAGAATAGAAGATGTTGCTAAATAAACATCAATAAACATGTCTGTACAATGAAAATAGGAGACATTAGTCTAAACAACCTCATGCTCATATGTCCTAAATCCTAAATGCTCTATTATACTAGAATAAGAGATGTTTGTTCACAAATAACCTGAATAAATATTTATGATCTCTTACTTTACCATGGCCTGACTGCTCGAGTGCTGAGACTGACCGTGTTTTCTCCCAAGAGCCAAAGCTGTTGAAAACATGACACTTTGGTCTAAAGATGTGCTAAAATGTACACTGTACAGCAGAAGGCTTTTTGTACACATGATATTCTGCCTGCAGCTCCAAGCATATTCAACCGGTGCAGCTCAGCAGCAGCGAGTATTTGGCTTGGCATCAGGGACCTGACTGATTAAATTCAAACATGAAGGTTTATTTTCAACGCTTTGTAATTTATAGTAGCCAGTGAGAGTAACTGTATGTGACTTTGAGCACCCATGTGTGTTATTTGGTGTGCTCTATCTGTCTCATTTGGACGTGAGTGCCACAGAAAAAGTCTTTTGCTTTTATTTCACATTACATACAGAGAAAAAAAATTAAAGTTTTACATTTTTTAATAAATTTTACCTTTCCCATCCCCACATAATTTGAAAAGAAAGAGAAAATAAGTAAATTAATGAAGCTTAATGAATATATAAAATAATTTTAGAAAATTTTAGAATAAAAAGCTAACAAATATAAAAAAGCAAAAAATAACAATTATTATAAAAATTAATACATTAATTGGGTGTTAATGCCGCACCACTCATCTATTCCTGCTTGGTTCCTACATACCTATTAACTATCATATGATATTATAATGTGACAAAATGTAGAACAAAATAAGAAAAAGCCACCTTTGAGTTTGGTTCATTTTGACAGGTGTGAACACTCCGCTCATACATGAACCCTTGCCAAAAATCATGGCTCTCTGCTTCAGAGTGAATCCTGATTTAGTTTGCTCCTAATGGGAATGCTAATGGGAGGAAAAAAGAGCATGCTTTCTTCTTCTTCCAGCAGCTCATCAGCACTGTACTGTTCCCATAATTTGCCTGTTTGAACACTTGACTCTTTATAGAAGCTCACATTGCTCCTTATGCAGTAGATGTTGCTAATAATGGCAGACATGCAATAAAAAAGCAGTGAGGCAATATTGGTTTTTAGTCCCCGGTCATGGAATGTATTTTCAGCCAGACAGCAGTGACGTGATTGGTTTAATTCAAATCAATCATAAAGAAGTAGATCTTAAGAAAGGTAATAAATAAATATTAAACATTTTAATACAAACAATATATTTTATCATGTAAATATTTTATATTAAATACAGTCATTAGACGTAATAGATAAAAATGGATTGTTACAGAGCAAATTGATATATTCATAACAGAACCCTCCAGTGAAGAGTTCTTTAAGGGACCCCAAAAGTGGTTTATTTTAAAGTGTACAATCAAGTTTAAACCAAATTATTCTCAAATAGAAGAGACCCACATTATAACATGCAAGGAAAACCCCCCCACTAAAGAAAGGGGTGTGCACATTACTAAACACTACTAGACAATCCAGAGACCTGGAAAAACAGGTGTAATTAACAGGTCATTAACAGACTTGCTTATCCAGGGATTAACAGACACACCATGTTGAAGAACCTTTGGAAAGTCCTCTGGGAAAGGCTAAAACTTGGATAGACAATTCATCCACATATGAAGGCCATTCAGATTACCATTACCATCCAGCCGTATTGATTTACTGATTTCCTCTGGAGATGGCTTTCATCAAACCTTCGGCACATAAGCTTGGGGGTAAACATGCCCCAGTCTTAGCTCTTACAGTGCTAATAGGGTCTGTGGATGGATTGTACTGTCCGAAAAGGTCCACAGGCAGTGTGTAGCTGGGCCTATGATTGTGGGCTCACGAGGAGTGGTCCCTAATCGCCTGCAGTGAGATTACCTGCCCAAACACTCCAGCTACCGCCGTCTGTTCTACTTTCAAGGCATTCTTGCACCATCAATTTACTCTCGAGACCTACCTCCAACCCATGAGCATGAGCTCAGTTGCAGTAATGCAATCATCCAGCTTCTGACCTTCTGACCTCTGGACCTGTCAAACAGATGAAGTGCCCGAAGGATACGTGGAGTTATTGATTTTTGCTTAAATGAGTGGGGTTTTCATCCTTTGTTTGCCCTGCGTCTGATATAGGCCTTGGTGATGGCTGAAAACGTCATGTTTTATATAATAAATTGAGATTTGTATTTTTAATGTTTATTTCAAGGTGCCCATGGCGGCCAGCCATGAAACCGATTCAGCTCTTATGTTTTATTACTATAGAAACTTCTATTTTGGAACAAGCCTTTTCAGCCCTACATTAAGGAATTAAGGAATAAATGGCCCTGTACTAAAGTAAGAAATGTTAGTCTATATATTACCCCAATAAACACTGCAATGTGCTAGAATATGAGACAATAGTCCAAAATTGACCTCAGTAAATGAGCCTATATGCTAGAATAAAAAATA
Source organism: Arnoldichthys spilopterus (assembly GCA_037974385.1). NCBI lineage: Eukaryota > Metazoa > Chordata > Actinopteri > Characiformes > Lepidarchidae > Arnoldichthys > Arnoldichthys spilopterus. The sequence continues at coordinate 22,862 of JBBPDA010114225.1, forward strand.
TTAGTTGATGAATGACCTCAACAAATGCTCCTATACACTACAATAATAGATAGCCCATAAACCACCTCAGGAAATGTTCATATATATGCTAGAATACAGATATTAGTCCTTGGATGACTTCAGTAAAAAATGAATTCATCAACAACCTCGATAAATGCTTCTTTATGCTAGATTTTGACTTATTTGTCCATAAAAAAACCTCAATAAACAATCCAGTGCACTGCAACAAAAGATATTGGTCTATAAATAACATGTACATTAGAATATGAGATATTAATTTTTAAATTACCTTAATAAACACTCTTGAACACTAGAACAGGGCATTTCTCAATAAACATTCTTGTACAATAGGAGATATTAAAAAAAACATAAAAAAATACCTGTATATTAGAATAAGAGATATTAGTCTATTAACATCAATAACTACCCTAAAGAACAGAAAACTAGATATTAGTCAATACACAACCTCAATAAACCCTCATATACTATAGAACAGGAGATATTATTCTATAAGCAACCTCAATAAACACTCCTGTGCAATAGAATATGAGATATTGGTCAATTAAAAAAAAAAACTTGGAAAAAAAATACCCTTGTACCATAGAATAAGAGATATTGGTCTATAAACATCAATAACCACCCTAAATAATAGAATATGATATATTAGTCAATACACAACCTCAATAAACCCTCATATACTATAGAACAGAAGATATTATTCTATAAGCAACCATAATAAACACTCCTGTGCAATAAAATATGAGATATTAGTCCATAAACAACCCCATTAAATACTCACGTGCAATAGAATAAGATATTCAGTACTTGAACAATGTGCTGGAGCCAAAAGTGGGTCCACAACGATCGATAAAGGTTGATGAAAACTTGTCTATTAGTTAAAATTAGCAAGGCAGCAGAGCTAAATGTCTGATGAGGGAACGGCATTGCCCACATTGCTAAAATGGCATCTCGGTTCCAAGTTACAGTGTTCAGAAAAGATATATGTGCATGATGTGAAAGAATGGTCAGTTATTGGGTTAAATAACAGACAATGGTGTTAATATTATGGAAAGACTGTAACTTACAGAAATATATACTGGGGTAGCTGATGGAAATGTGTAATTGGCATCTCCCTTTGATTGCCAAGATTGTGTGATAACGTATCTGCACCGCAGGGTCGAACAGCTCATAGTATCGGTTTAATTGGCAAGGCCTATTATTTCCAATAATTACCCTTTCCGTTTCAATCTCAACACTTTCAGAACCCCAGCGGGGTTACTATACACGGCTCTTACTGCTCGCCTCGAATGCATGGATTCATACCACGCAACTCCTCAGGAAACAATTGTTCTTTTGTTATCGGCATCTCGTGATGGCTCTATGTCTTTAATGGTCTTGCTGGGTCTGACTTTGTTGCTGCTGTTGCGGCTTTGAGATGAGGAAGGTCATCTCTGCTGGAAGCATCACCACCGCGGCACTGGCGAGCACATTCACTAGCAGTGAAATATGTGGATGGCGTGGATCCCGTGAAAGGATGAAATCAATGGTAATGAACAGAAGGATGAAAATGCCAAGACAATCCCTTCAAGGCCTTTTATAGCTGAAGCCTTTGCCGTCCTGCAGCATGTAATGAGCACAACATCCATAAAGTACAATTTGTAATGGAACAAATACTCCATTAACATGTCTGAAAATCTTATTGATAACCTTCTAATCACCTTCTAGAGGTGTTAGGAAAATTAGCTTGGTTACACACACTGTCAAGTGTGACATGGTAATTTTGGTGCAATTTCTTACAGCCAGTTCAGTTTTTAAGCTGGTAGGTGTGGCCCTTCATTGTGCACTACCTTCTATATTCATCATCCTTCATACATAATTATATATGGTTTATTAAAAGTGGATTTTTATTAAAATGAGTTTTGCAAATTTGTAAGAATTTTAACACCAGTTCATTAATAATTATAATAATGGCTTACTTTTGAACCTGCTACATAACACTGACATGCTCATGCCATAACCATAGCATGGCAGATGTAATACGGTATCATGATTTTATCTTGTTAAATGTGTTGTCAAGGTAACAGATTGTCATAAAAAATTCTACAATGTTTACAGCTACAATTCCACAACAAATTTTTTAACGCAACATAAGTGTACTCTCACTGGCCACCAGGACCTTTTTATGTCAGTGTTGGGTAACAGGGTTCAAGTAATGTGTTTTGTGGAATTTGATATGAATACACTTTGCAACAACAACAAAAAAAAAGAAAATAAGAATCACAAATGTAATAAACACAAAAGTCTTAGAAACGTTATGTATGTATAAATCTAGGATCCATGATGTGGATCTATGATGAGCACTGTTTGCACAAAATACGTTCATTCAGTGGGCTTTACTGAGAGATGAGCAAATAACATAAGTACGAAATAAAGCAAACAACTATAATAATAAGAAAATATAAAAAATAAGAGCTTAACATCTATTAATTAGAGCTTAAAATATGCCCAAGAACTACAGAAATATCCCAGATAATACAACAAGAGCTTAATGCTCGTGAATTAAAGCCTGATGTCTGAGAACTGGAGTTTAATGACCTAGAACTACAGCTTAACATCTGAGAACTAGTGCTTTGCATCCAGGAATTAAAGCTGAACACATAAGAATTAGTGCTCAATAGTCAGAAAAGAGCTTAATGCCCAGGAGCCTGAGAATCAGAGCTTAAAATAAGTCAGAAAACTAGAGCTTAACCTTTGAGACCTAGAGGTCAATGCCCAAGAAAATATTATTTTCATCTTTTGCAAATTTTACATGGATGGTGTCACGTTCTGTGGTTGTTGGGAGAAAATGCAGACTTATTAGAGAAATATTTGAGAATTTATTCCAAAAGTTGAATTATACACTAAAGAAGAATCCACAGCGACATAGAGAGACAGAATGCAACAATTGACATCACAACACAATGGAGTATATATACTAGACACTAACGAGGGACAGCTGACACATAGAACAAGGAACAGGTGTAAGGCGGGGCACAGGGAACACGTGGAACAGACTGACACGTAAACAAGGGGCGTGGGCATTACAAATGGAAATCGTAATTTTGGAGAAAGTAAACTCTAAACCTTTTTCTCTAGCTTAGATGTTTTTAAATGAGAAAATAATAAAAAAAAATTTCTGACTTTTGTTTAAGGGTCACAAGTAACAAGCGTGTGGAAAAAACAACATTCAAGATGCAGCCACAGCACTGAATCTGAATTCACACTTAATTGATTTTAGACTTTCTGCTAAAAAAAAATAAATGAAAATAGATACAAATTTGGAAATTCGTTGTAATTATGTACAGTGTGGGTAGATCCACTACATGATTTGTTTTGGTTCTTTGGTACTGATTCCAGCATTCATAGCTATTTGCCTTACAAACCACATGTGGTGTTGGTTAACTGGCTTTAACAATACAATGTTTACTTTCAGTAATTATTTTTATTGAGGTGCAATTATTGTTTTTTTTTTTTCTTTCTCTTCCTACTTCAGTGTGGTGGTCTGATTGTGCCTGACCAGCCAAATGCTGCTGAAAAGGATTTCAGCAAATTACACTGACCATGTAAAACCCACATGGGAGTAGTGCTGGGCTGAATGCCTGAAAGAGACCTCTAATTACTCTCTACATCCTTGTTGTGGAGGGCAACTATAATTCCATTCAACCTTTTGAAATAATTATTGGATATTGCCCATTTAGTCAATGTATTTGCAGTGTGTTAATGAGTTTTTCAGTCTGGCGTGCTTGATCCTTTACTTGTGTCAAATGTTCCTGTAGCGGAGGAATTGACCATTTGGGGGCATTTGGCTGTGTTATAATTTTCGTAATGGTCTGAAAATGACAAGGCTGGTAAGGTGCCTGTTGGGACTGAAGGATCATTAATCTTAGTTTTTCTAATTGGTCATTATGAGACATTACATAGTGTTTCTTTCTAAAGTCAGAAAATGAGGCAATTTTATATTAAGCAACTCTGGGAATTGTAATAGGTCCCCAAACACTAGAAATATCCAGAAAGAGATTTGCAACTGAATTGTCTGTGAAGGTTTTCTGTGTTGCAGGTCCATCAATTGTCTAGCAATAGCAAATTAAGGAGACTTGAAGTTTAATCATGTTTTTTCACCATCCATCCACTAGGATCCACTCTGTCTATTAGTTTACAACAAGGAAATACTGCAATAGTCCAGTTACCTAAGTTACTTTGAGTAGACAGTGCTGTTGGGTTTAGGAAGAAGTTTAGTAGAGATTGATATGTGTCTGTCATTCTGTGAGGAGTCTTCAAGCTTCCTCCCACTGTCCAAAGACTTACACTATGTTGATTGGATAGTCTAAATTGCCTGTAGGTGTGAATGGTTGTCTGTCTGTGTTGCCCTGCGACAAGTTGACCTCCTATTATGGGGTGAACCCTGCCTTGGGCCCGTACTCAGCTGGGATTGGCTCCTGCTTCCTTGCAACCTGAAATGGAATAAGCGGTTTAGAAAATGGATGGATGAATGGATGGATGGATGGATGTGTGTCTGTCTCTCTCTCTCTCTCTCTCTCTCTCTCTCTTTTTCTCACACACACACACACACTCACTCACACAAAAACACTAGCCACTTACAAGGGGACATTTTAGGGGTGGGATAAATTAGGTAGCGAGTGAACAGTTAGAAAAAAACATCAAGAAAATGTTTATGGATGGTTAGGTAAACGGCAAGTATTTCTCTTGCTCTAGCAAGTGACAAAATCTTTAATTTATTTTGTACCTTAGTAAGTAACAAAAGAGGGGCTTTTTAATTCTGTAGGTGATTGTGAGCTTTGGCTTTTTTTTTTTTTTTAATCAGCCCTATAAAAAATATGACCCCTGTCAGAGTTGATGTTCAGACTATCAAAAGAAAGCCAGCTTTATGCATTTGGAATTTTTTGTTGACTTTTTCTGATTTGTAACTTATACTGTGATGTGCAAACCTTGTATCTACAGTTACACCCCAAGTATAGATAAAGCAAGTGACCTTGACAAAAAAAAAGTGTGACCCGGCATCCTTCCAGTGCCCTTTAGTGTTTGATTTGTTCAGTCTCCGCTGAATCGTTGGTGTTTCTCACATCATCCCAGCATGGGGTTGAGTTGAGCTTTGGGGCGACATAGATCACACTTTAAATTTGCCAATAAGTGACTTGTCAGCAGGCGGTCTGCCACATGCAGCTGTTTTCCTCCCTCTCTTTCGTTTACGCTGATTGACAAACGACATTAGCGCCACATGCCTGATGAGCCTCGCCGATCTCGGCCTCTGTTCGGAAAATTTTTGACTCATTTGTAGGGAAGCGAGAGTTCACGCCTGAATGTGTGTGCGGCGGTGGGGGGCCCCGCTGGCTGATTGAAGCAAAATTAAACAATGTCTTCCCTCCAAACAGCAGGGAACGGTTTCAGTCACATTAATATCAACAAGAAACACTTTGACAAGCACGTTTGACAAAATGCAGTTGCCTAAGGCAACAGAAAGGAGAGGAAATCTCTCTGTTGAGAGGGGCAGATCCAACTGAAAAAAATTAGAAGTTGTTCTCAATGTATTCAATGGTACTTTCCTCCCGAAATTCCTGCCCTCTAATTATTGCATCTCATCAAATAATCTCAGTAATTTGCTTTGCTACGCTTTGATTTTACAGCAACAACAATGCACAGCAAACCAGAGGTGGGAACCCAGAGATTCCCTCCTTACCGATGTATATTTTTCAGACGGTCTCTCAGGAGAGACGTTCCTTTTGTGCTGAGAAGAATGAAGCGGAACATTGCGGTATTGACGGCAATGCCAATCAGTGCAGCTCACATCTGCTAGATGCGTGATCTTCAAACACTGACAGTTTTTTCCACCACACATTGTCATGCATTTGCTATATTAAGCAGCCAGGAGATGAAACGGCAATGCAGGTGTATTGATGACTTCAACTTGCTGTTCGGTGCTGCCCCGGGCCTCTACAACAAGCCATATCTGCTTATTGATCGACAGTACGTTACACTGCTTAAATTGCACACTCACTCTGCAGTCCAGCGGTAATTAGCAACGAACTGAAATCTAAAACATGTTAAGTGAAAATCAAATGCAGACAAACTTTGCTCTGGGCTTGAATAGCTGAACCAAAGTTTAACAGTCAAAAACTTTGCTGATCAATGATTGTGAGACTTTTTGGTTTGTAAATCTGTTACATATGTTATCAGAAACCCCTACTTTGTAGTGCCCTCTTGCTGGTGTACAGTCAAAGACTGTAGCCCAACTGTCGATAGACATTGTCTTAGCTCATGTAGTCCTTCAGTGGTCAGCGAATAATTCATAATGCATACTGAATAATTCACAGTACATACTGGATAATTATATATATATATAGTCTGAGAAAGGTGAGAAATCATCCTAGAACTACACGGGAGGAGTTAGTAATGACCTCAAATTAGCTGGGACCACATTCACCAAGAAAACCATTGGAAACACATTACACCACAATGGATTAAAATCCTGCAGTGCTCACAAGGTCCCCCTGCTC
>JBBPDA010114274.1:0-29394 GCA_037974385.1 Arnoldichthys spilopterus
ATCATTCATATTCTCTGAAAAATGGCCAAAACATCACAAATTCTGCCAGGGTATGTAAACTTTTGAGCACAACTGTATATATATGAAAAATAAGGTCACATTACTCTTTGGTTGTTATTACCAGTGACAACAGTGCCTTTAAATGTTGAATGCTACATAATTCTAATTAGCTTTTTTTTCCTGTGCCTTCTTTGTTTTTTCTTTTTCATTCTTCTTTCTCTCTTTTTTCTTTCTTTGCCATGTTGTTACTGTTTTGTTCTTTGACTCACTTGTCTGAGATATTACTTTTGAATATGTTTTGCATTGCAGGCCATGTATTTTCGTCTTCGTGCAGATCTAATATAACTTGTTATAATATGTCTTTGCCCACACAGCCCCCACAGTCCTCAGGGATGTGAAGCCAGAGGCAAAGGTGATGCAGGAGGAGATCTTTGGGCCCCTGCTGCCTGTCCTGTGTGTCAGCAGTGTTGATGAGGCTATCAAATTCATCAACGACAGAGAGAAACCCCTGGCCCTATACATCTTTACCCCAGACAACAAGGTAAAAACAGCCTTTACCATCAAACAAAACTCCAAATCTTTAAACGACTAGATATTATTTGTCAGTAGACATACATTTAGTGATTTTAGACTGGAAGCGTTTTCCCTGAATTTCATGGAAAATGTGCTTAAGGACACATTTTTCCTATAAATTTCATAGAATGTGTTGCAAATTTTCCAAGCACATTTAGCTCCTACATGTCTAGGGCAATGGTCATCAACACTGCTCCTGGAGAGAGTAACCTTTTCCAAACTGATGGAACATGTTCAGTTGATTTAATCAGTTGCATCAGGTATGTTAGATTTGGTCTATTGCTGAATCGTGTATAAAGGCAGAACGTTAAGAGCAGAGTTGCTGAGCACCAGTCTAGAGTTATTATTGTCATTGTCAAGTGTAATTATGTCATTATGTAGTTACATTAGAAATGATATGTACATTCTGATGTAAAGAGTGGCTTTTCTTTTCAAAAGAAAATTTTATCAGTTTCAAATCATAATACAATATTTCCTATTCTACTTAGCCACATATAGACACGCCATGAATAGAAAGCCTAGCTCTTCCAGTGTCTGCTTTTCCCTTAAAATGTTCCAAGCTTGTTACATACTAAGACCTAATACTATGAAAGTAAGGAAAGAAATCCTGAGCCTGTTTGCACCCCCTGGTGATTGATGAGGTTAATGTTAAATTACATTATGCTTTTTTGTTATTTCAACTGGCACTTTGCTTAAAACACATTTACATTTTTAAATAGTTTGTGTTTTGTCTATAAACATATAAATCTAAATCTGTTTTAGATATGAGACATATAGGAATGTTTTAAGGTAAATAAAATTTTTAATTTGTTTTTTTTTGTAATAAACAGTGGGAATATAAAAAGTACCACTTTATATAGATGCTTTTTAAAATAAATGTAGAAATTCTTGGTTGTTGCCTTAAATTTCTGTGTTAGATTGGTAGGTCAACCTGAGATAGTGATTTCTGATTTTTAAACTAAGCTTTTTTTTTTGCTCGTTTCTTGGTTTAGCTGATTCAGCGCATGATCTCAGAGACTTCAAGTGGGGGTGTACTGGCTAATGATTGCTTGGTCCACTTCTCAGTCAGCTCTCTGCCTTTTGGTGGTGTTGGTGAGTAAAATACCTTTACCCTATTTTTACATGTAAGGGTATTTGTAACCTTATGTATTTTTTTGTTGTCATTTAGAAATACATACTCCAAATGGAAAGCAACTTTGATTGAACTGCTTGGTTTATCAAAGACTTTTCTTAATCCCAGGCTCTATCTTCATTTTTCTATGATGCCATTTCGTAGTTTCAGCTGGTACTTCACATTAAAATTTAGCTTGTGGCTCCCCCTGCAGGCAACAGTGGGATGGGGCGTTACCATGGAAAGTTCAGCTTTGACCAGTTGAGTCACCTGCGAGGCTGTCTCATCAAGCAGCTGAAAATGGAGGGGGTGAATCAGATGCGCTACCCCCCACACACATCGAAGAAGCTAGGCTGGGCTCGTTTCTTCATCCTCAGACAGGTGGAGCTTGGCAAACTGGGCCGCATGGCTGTACTGGCTATGCTGGCTGTCGTCGTTGCAGTTATGATACAGGTACCAACTACACTTACTTAGAGTGTATATCTCTGACCTTTAGGTTCATTAGGAAATACAGCAAAATTAAGTGCATACGTTATATATTTAAATCACTTATTTACTCATTCATTATCCATTTCGGGTTGCAGGAAGCTGAAGCTGATCCCAGCTTAAAAGCAGTTATAATCTCTTACAGCATTTCAAAATTAAATATTTATACCAATATTAACTATTGTCCGATGATCAAGGTCTTGCTTTGTCCTGCTGTTTTCACTGCTTTAGCCTTTATTTATTGGGATATTTGAATAAATTTGGTATTACAGTAAGGCTACCCAAGACAAACACCTATGTAAGTATTTGTGTTGCAAAGACCTTGATGGATGTAAGCAAGTAACAGTTCATCCGCTGGCGTATTTCTGATGACTAAAACACTGATCTCTTTATTGCAGAGATACTTTGCTGAGTAAGACAACAGAGTTGTTGCTGTCAGCTTACCTCCAGGCTACAGGAAAAACAAGAAGTCAGGATTTTGGTCACGTAGTGGTCCGTATTGCTGCTTAAGCCCTGCTCCACTCCCCTGCCTTAATCAAAAAGTTTGAAGGGTCTTGAAGTCCAGTCATTGTAAATCAACTCATTTAACAATGCTGCATCTAATGAAGGTCAAATTAGCTTTATGTTAATTAATAACACTTTTCTAATGCAACATTTTTAATACTCATAGCACTTTAATCAGCAATTAATTCACTTGTATCCATGATCTCTGGCTCAAGTACAGTCACTTTTATCCTGTTTTCAAATGGGAAAAGTTTTTAATGAAGGAAAAAGAACACATTTCACAATAATTTTAGCATGACTGCACTGTAGAATTATGTGGACACGCAATTACATATAGAGTAATGTAATGTGTATAACATCACTTTTTGGATCAACTTGCACATTTCTCAGTGTAAAACTGAGACTATATTTTACTAATGGAAGTGGTTGAAAGCCAGTAATATGCATGCTGTGCAGAGAGATGTTTGCATATTGGGTTCAGTCTATTTTATATCAATGATTTGTTAATTATTAGTTGAAATCATAAAGTGATAAAAACTGTTGTTTAAATTCTACACAACTATTACTCAAAGCAGAGATAAGTAGTTCCAAAACCAGAAGGTCAATGCACTGCACTGTGTTCCACAACTGACTGAGTTTATCAGCTTCAGGCCTCCAGATGAGCTGAATTAGGAACAAGAAACTGTGCAATTCTGTAGTCTTCATTTGCAGGAAGGGATGTCCCCGTTCTGATCTGAAAGATTAGTGTCAGAGCCCATCAAGGGATCAGTACTGGCTATATTATTCCTCATACAATTCCCATGCTTTTTAAGGCCGGTTTACTTCACTGGGCTCTGTTTACACCACAGTGGTAGAGGTGACAAAACAGACAATAAGCAGACAATATCCAAACTGTGTAGGTTGTGAATTAACTATTTGTCATTGTGAACACACTAAAGCACCACAATGAAAAGTGCATTTAACCCATCACATGTGCACACATGGAGCAGTGGGCAGCTATCAGCAGTGCCAGGGGAGCAATGTAGCAGGACGATACCATGTTTAAGGGAACCTCAGTGGTGCCCAGGCCAGGACTTGAACCTGCGACCTTCAGTTCCCAAGGGCAGGGTTCTAACCACTAGGTCTCCACTGCCCACATTCATTGAGCAACTATTGCACAATTAGCAGAAAAACAGAGAACAACAGCCCGTTCAATGCTAAGGTGATGGACCGGCCTCATTTAGTTATATTAAGAAATGTGTAAGTAGCATAGTTATAATATGTGGTCCAGCATGGTGACACCTTCTAAACTGATATTATCTATGATAACATATTAGATCACTTTTCAAGAACTTGGATTAGATCGGGGAATCCCTACTCAATGATCTACGTAGTAGAGTGCTGCTTATTCATGTGTCAGACCTATTAATCATTTCACTCACCGTAGTGAGCAGTGAGTTATGGAAATTCCTCTACTCTTTTGTAGTATTTGAAGATTTTACATTTTTTTGGTCTTTCATTTCATTCACTAAAATGTAATCTTTCAGTTGAATATTAATGATTGTAATTAATAAGTGAATTTTATCAGGTAGCAAAAGCAATTTATCTGTAAAATAAACACATTTTGACAGAGATTAAATGCTTATTTGTGTTCTTGTTTTGCTTTGTTTTCTTGTGAATGCGAAATCATGGACCATTTAAGCGGCTCTTTATTTTCTGAGGTCGATGCAAACTGACAAAGAGTTAATTTTACAATAAGGAAACCTGGACATGTAAGTGGTTCATGATTATTTTAGAAACAATGCACTACTCAATATTTTGTATTTGCTCTTGACGCCTCGTTGTTACATAATCATTTAAGTGGAATAATTCAGTATTTACCCTTCTAATATGAACAAATAAATTCAGCTTCCAAAGAATTGCCCGTGTCTTTTTCAAACCTGAAAGTCTGGGACTGCATCGTGCAAACTTGTTCCTCCACAAAGCAAGTGACTGGTTTATTAGTTTTCTGTTGATTTAATTTTTTTTTCCTTCTCCTACATTAGATAAGCCCATTTGAAAAAAAGATCTAAAGAAATACTGCAGTTTGTCAGGGTTTCTAAAGAAATAATATGAATTTTGATTATTTGTATAGTTTATTGCACATGTATTATGGCTGACTGGACTAGGAGGCATAAGTACTACAGAAGACAACATACAAAAATATAACACTATAGAAATTGTATTGTTCCTGGTAATGTAACTGCAGGTCTATTTTTGTAAATGATTGTAAGTTCTTTATTAATGTGTGTCATTTATAGCGGCATGCATTTTACTTTACGGATCATAAGTTGAATACGGTGCACTGAGGCTAAGGTCAAGCTGCATGTTCATGTGAGGAATTAGGAAGTAGAACTGGTCTTACAAGCTGAAACTCGTTTCGATGAAACCAGCAATATGCCACAGCCGTACTAGTGTGGCAAGCTGTGTAAACCATGAGGACAATTAGTGTTTTCAGTCAGTATACACAAGCAATATTAATCAATGATCAGACTACCAGAGCTTCTTTCAAAGTTTCAGTGTCTTCCCTAAGGTGTCCTGTTCTTTATATTTACCAATGATTAAATACTGTTGTGACTCTGTACTGGCAGAAGTGGTGGGATTCACTTTAATAAGTATGTAATGTCTGCGTTATCAAAGAAGGTATCATTCTCTCAGCACTAACCTAGCCATCTATGCTCTGGCCAGTCAACACCGAACAGATTCCCATTCAAACAGAGCAGTGTCAGAATAGACAAACACTGCTAGCTCAACATAATTGTCTACATATTTGACATATTTTCAGTAAGTTAAATTGATTCATTGGGTCATTTTTAGGATTCTACTCACTAGCTTCATATATAACAGGGGTCATGTTCAACAACTAAGCATAGCATGGTAAAGAAAATAGCACAGATTGTGTGGAGATCTGATTTAAGTGTAGAAGTAGATGCTGTGGATCAATTTTTCAGCCTTGGATTAAGCCTAGCCTACTACACTGCAGTTTAAAAATTGGAAATTGCTTTTAGTCTATAGACTTAAAGTTAGAGCGGCACGGTGGTGCAGTGGTTATCGCTGTCGCCTCACAGCAAGAAGGTCCTGGGTTCGATGCCCGGGTCAGCCACGAGGTGCTGAGTTGGAAGCTCTCCCCGTGTTCGTGTTGGTTTCCTGTGGGTGCTCCGGTTTCCTCCCACTGTCCAAAGGCTTGCAGTAGATTGATTGAATGCTCTAATTTCCTTGAAGGTGTGAATGTGTGTATAAGTGGTTGTCTGTCCATGTGTTGCCCTGTGATGGGTTGACCTGGTGTACCCCGCCTTAGTCCGCTGGGATTGGCTCAAGCTTCCCCGTGAACTAGAAACAGAAGAAGCGGTTTAGAAAATGGATGGATGGATTTAAGTTATTGCAGGTTTGAGAAACTGGTTCAAGATGTTCAAAAGTCCATGTCCATTCTGCTGATAGGGTTGCACTAGGTTAAACAAGTCATGTGTGCACAACCAAACCGAACACCTGTGTCAGCCATGGGTGTGCCATACAGTAGCTTAATTTAAAGGGGTGTGGATGAACTTCTATCTGTTAAAATTGTTTTGATTACATGTAATTTTAAATAAACTTTAATGTTAAGTGTGCTTAATGATTGGAGAAGAGGGCTTGTAACTGCACCGTCGCCGTTTCAATCCCCAGCATTTTCCCTCTACCACATCCAAGGCTGAAGTGCCCTTGGGCAAGGCAACTAACCCCTTAGCTGTCCCCTGTGCAGCCCACTGCTCCTGCACCTGGTGTATGTAGGTTGGTGTCATGGATGGGTTAAATGCAGAGGACAAATTCACTGTGTGTAAGTGCACATAATCTGAATAATAAAAAAATCTATTTGATTAACACGACCAGTTAAGTAATAAAATGAATAAAAATGCTGTTCATGGTTGAGTGATCGGTGTCCACGATGATTAAATGAAGCGCATTGTGAAGTGATGGACGTGAACATGGCCCCGCCCACTTCGGTAGGAGGCTCGTGTGGAGCCGAGCGCGAGAGTCGAGTTACAGCTCGCGCTCTCCTCAGACACCTTGACTCCGGAAATGTCACAATACAGGAGAGCGTGCAGTGAGATGGAGGCTGGTGCGGGAAGGGGAGTTTAGCACGCCGCTCGACCTTTCAGCTGGTTCGTTTGTGAAGAAGAGGGTATTCGGAGCCTTTAGAGCGACTCGCGGCAGAAGAGCCAGCATGCCAGGCTTGGACTACAAGTTTCTGGAGCGGCCGAGGAGGCGCTTCCTGTGTCCTTTGTGTAAGAAACCCATGAGGGAGCCCGTCCAGGTGTCCACCTGCGGCCATCGGTTCTGCGATACTTGCCTGCAGGAATTTCTCAGGTACAGTGTGCTTTACTCACGAGCCTACACACCTGTCTGAGAGCTAAAGCTTTATTCGGAAGTTGAGACATCTGCAACAGCCTGTCTGCCCGTTTCCATGGCTCAGTGCCCTTTTCACTGTCATTGTGACATTAACAACATAAATCAGCTTCAGAAGAAATACCCACTGTTTTAGCCATATGGTGGGTCAGATTTAAAAATGGCCAAACTCAGAGAACATACAGACCAGATCTGACTGCTAGTACCTACAATGGTGAGGGAGAAATGAAGTTTGTGTTGGGTTCTCTATGTTTTTGTGTAGGTTATTTGGTCAAATGTAAGAATAGACCAGGGCAGGCCTACACTGATTACCCTCATCACTGTTTATTGTGGTTTTCAAACATTAAAAAAAAATGTATCTTCAAATATGTACATTATTCACACATGAAGATATATTACACCAACATGTGTCCTACATTCTGTAATACTACATTCTCCTACACTATAATAATATTATAATACTACAGTCTATAAAACTTTATTCAAGTGGAGGTGATGTACACACATTTGTAATTTTTAGTGTATGAACAAGTGAAGCTGATTTACTTAAAGTTCATAACCATCACTGACTAATTTGACCCACAAGTATTGGTTACGAGGGGAAGCTCTTGTGACAAAGCAGCTCTGTAGTGAATAAACAGGTCTAGCAAGATGTCACATTTTAAAGAAGGACAAAAAAAACAACAACAACACAGTTTTCATTACTAGTGTTGACACCTGAAAATAGCCCCCTCCTTCCACTGAACCAAATGGACCCATTTTTTAAAACTGTGCCTTTGCTGTTTTAATTGGAGCGTTTGGGAAAATGTATAGACTTTCCTAGTACGTTTCAGTCTATCTGTTTCCATTCCCAAAGGGAATCACAAATCTAATAAAGCAAATGCAGGAATTTCTAAAGGTGTTTGTTACTTCTGCATAATGCTGGACCACCACCGTCAATGTTATTGACCCAGCATAATTTTTCCATCATCAAGTAGCCTGATGATGCCATTAGTTGTCAAAGAGAGTGCTTTTGTTTTTTTCCTTTTTAACAATGACACTCATTGTTGGCAGTTGTGCTTGCAGATGTTATCGCTCTGAAAGGTGACTGCTAGTTTCACTCATCTTATCAGTCTAGCACATGGTCCACACTCTGTAACTGGTTTGTGCTGGGGTGAGAGATCATGCTTGTTTGTACAGTGGCTGTAAAGAAGTTTATTAGTAGCACTTTCAACTGGAATGTTCTCTGTAAAAGGCCTGCTGGATTATTTGTGAAGAAAAGGTGCCATCTCTTAGAGTTACCCTCTCTTGTGCACGGAAAAATAAACACTATCTTGTGTGTGTCTCGTCAAGACTATGGCGATTATTCGGAATACTCTGTGTAAGCTGGTACAATAAACTGGTGCAAGCTGCAGCATGATGGCTTGGATTTGTTGTCCTCCTACTCCTTTCTGAGTAACTCATGACTGTATGTAACTTTAGACATGTTTGACTGACCTGCAGAATGTCTATGGAATACATGGTGTGAAAAGATCCTGTCTCGGAGTGAACTGAGAGGGTTTTTCAGCCCTTCAGTTACTATTTACTGTGTTCTTCTCTCCTGATCATGAATGTGCCAAAAGGGGTTCTTTTGGTTCTGTAAAGAAGGCTTTTTAAAGAACCACTGTTGTATATGAGATGAGTGGAAGAACCTTCTCAAAGTTTAAAGAGATTTTATGCAATGTTATGGTTCTTAACAGATTCCATGTTTATCCTAGAACCAAACATTTAAGACAACAAACATTTAGAGACCTGTTTAAATCCTGAAACTCCTAGAGCTTTACTGTTCAGTGACTGATGTAAAACTATTCCGTAATTACTATGTGACTACCATGAATTATTCAGTTACTTTACATTCCAGAATTAATCAATTACTACTATACTACACACCTCCTTCGGAACCTGCACTAGCTCCCTGTGGCTACTCACATGAGGTTTGAAACACTGACACTTGCTTTCAAAGCCAAGATTGAAGCTGCACATCCTTACCTTTCAGCTATGATCAAACAGTGCGTCACTTCCCGTCCTCTCCGAGCATCAAGTACTGCTCGCCTCGAGCCTCCAATACTCAAAAGAAGATCAACATCAAGACTCTTTTCAGTCCTGGCTTCCCCAGTTGTGGAATGAACTTCCTCTTGCCATCAGAACAACAGTCCCTTGCTGTCTTCAAATGACGACTCAAAATGCACCTCTTCAAGGAGAATCTTGAAAACTAATTAGCCTCATATTTATTGTTATAGGTTATACTTTGGCAGACCCCTAAAAGTATGTTAACAGTTACCTAAGTGTATTTTTGTCCCATTTCCATGTATATAGTTAGGACCAAACAAGGAATCACACTGTTTGTGACACAAAGCATCATCTTTTCGCCTGTAGTCATTTTCAAATTCATAGTCATATTCACTTTAGTCATGTCCCTGAGGTGCTTTACACTGGAAAAAGAAAAGACTAAACATTCACAGATTTTTTGCCCTCTTTGAGTATCTGACTGAGTAAACAAATGCTGAGTGTGGATATACATATGTTTAAATAATCTCTCCAACCCTCCATGGTGACCCTTCCTGCCGACCGACCCCCCACCACCCCACCCCCCCCCAAAAAAAAACATAGTGTAAGAGGTTAGCATTGCCCATTAGCTGTTCCAAAAAGACATTCCTGGTGACTCTATGGTCAGAACATTTTTGTGTTTTCTCTACTCTACACACCTGGCCCAGTACATGAGCTTGTTAATTAGCCTTTGAGCTCAATCGACTGTGCTAGATGTGAAGAAAGCACAAAAATGTGTACAGAGTCAGGTCCCTGACTCTAAGGCTTATGTTTGAGACTCACTAATTGCTGGTAAGTGAGTACCTGTAGTTTCCGAAGTGCCTCATGATCAGTTTTAGGCAACTTGCCTTTGGGAACAGACCACAGCACGTCACTTTATGTAATTATTCTTACACAAGGCAGGAATGTTTTACACGGTTCCGCAGAATATTTTCTTACAGGTGTTTCACCATTTACAGAAGTACCGTGAGTCACAATACAGCCTCCAGGGCTTTTATGTAAATAAAAGTAACCGAAAGACAAAATAGTGCTGGTGTAATATATTTTATTCATGAGGAAATTATGTACTTATATTGGGTATATTTTGATATATTGGGTAAACTGTGACTAGCTATAAGCTACAAAATCCAGCACATAACAGTGCAGTTCAAACTCAGCTTAAGAGTCAGAGTCAGCTTAATAAATATTTTTCACTCTAGCAGGTCTCAACTGTAATGCCTGTTTAAGATTTTGCTTTTACTTTCATATCTAGGTTGACAGTGAATGAGGGAGAGTTTTTTAAATGGTTGATTACAATGAAGCTTTAGACATGTTACTTCATCCCTCTGCCGTTATGTTTTGTAGTCTTTTTTAAGTTAAAGTAAGTACATCATGTACAGAGAACCTACTTCTGCACAATTAATGTTTATTGGAATAATTTATCATTTTAGGAAAAAATATCAAATGTGGCTTGTGCAAAAGATATGACATTTAATTTTTTTTTCATTATGTTAAACTCAACAAATAATTTGCACCAAAATTTGAAAGAATTTAATTTTAAAAATGCCACCTTTAAGTGTGTTTTCTGTAGAGGATGTGTTAACTTATTATCACTTAGGATACCAACAAAACACTTGACTTTTGCATAAATTAGAATCTTATTGGCTATGGATCATGTGCTTTACACCTGTGTGCATATTAGGAAAACAGTTAAAAATTAAAGATATTTAAAGCTGAATACTTTATTAGAAATTAAGGGATATCACTGCGAGCCCTAATGTGTTGCTGGTTTATATTTTTTACTTTTGTAGAATGCATCAAAACACAGATTAGCTTTTTAGGAAGAGCCTAGGGTTGGGTACCAAAGTTACACCGGTTCCTATAAGACCAGTATGTACTGGACCAAATCACACAAATGCCACTTAAACACTTGAGCTGTTGATTGAAACATTTGCTTTCTGATGCTTTGAAATGAATCTTACAGGTAACAGAAGCATTACTGAACTTAGTGTAATGTAAATTAAATTTTCTCTGATGGCAGCAGACGCCTAATAACCAGTAGCTTCCTTAAACAAATTTTTTAAGCTAAAAGCTAACCAGTGTAAAGAGTGGCTGTAAACTGGGGAATACAACACATGTTTTAAACAATTCTGTGCACCTAGCAATGCATGAGATACATTTAATAGCAGTCAACAGTGTTTCTATTTTGTATTGAATAATGTGTGAATGGTGCTATAAATTTTACTTTATCTATTTAGATGAGACAAATCAATAATATTCACTTATTTATCTGATTGGCCCGCTGAATGAGCCTGAGAACCTACTAGAAAAAAAATGTTGTGTTCAACAATAAAAACTTGTGGATCTTTTATATAGTGATAGAAAAAAATGTAGCATTTAGCAAGATCCACTACAACATGCTTATACATGCTATTGGTGCCAGTGTGGATATGAACATGTCATAACTTGACAGCATTTTAAAACAAGTTACAGTTCACTGCTTCATATTGTTTATACACAGTAATCACGACACCATAAAGCTCTAGTATGTAATAGTTATTTATAATAAAGTATTTATTAGAGCTTAACCGTGCACATATATTCATGTTCAATATTATTCACTGATTTTAATAGGAGGATTCAATACAAACTGTACTATATCTCTTCAAACTGGCATGTTACAAGGCACACATTGCATTTAAATGAAAATGAGACAAAAAGTATGACACATGCTTAAATTTGTGAAGTAAATATGGAGGCAAGAGGTTTACGCTGCATATATTCTGGAATGAAAGTGATCACACAGTACAAAAAGTGTTACAACTGCATCCATTCCCCCCTACTAACAGATGCTCAAAGATTTATCAAATATTTAACATTATTTATAGAATGCAATATAAAAATGTAGGTTAGGTTTTATTTATTATGTGAATAAAAGTGTTTTTATCTTCATTGATCTTTGCATATTTAAAGTGTTAATATTTTTGTTCAAGTTGAAGTTCAGATTTACC
Source organism: Arnoldichthys spilopterus (assembly GCA_037974385.1). Classification (NCBI taxonomy): domain Eukaryota; kingdom Metazoa; phylum Chordata; class Actinopteri; order Characiformes; family Lepidarchidae; genus Arnoldichthys; species Arnoldichthys spilopterus. The sequence goes on from JBBPDA010114274.1 coordinate 12,127, forward strand.
ATTACCACCAGTCTTTGTGCTTTGTTTTGTGTTTTGTGCTTTTTTTTTAAAAAAAAAGTGTCAGTTCAGGTACCATGTACATGCTACCACTGCAAAAATATTGTTTTTGCACCACTATTGTAAAAACCCAAATGATACCTTTAAACAGCATGTGGAGGTCTAAGGGGGCATTAACTTGTCACTACTTTTCTGAAATAAACAAGCATTGGGGATGTCCATGTGTATGCACTAATAACATTTAATTAGGCTGACAGATTTGCACACGCTAATCAGCTTTGTGTGTGCCTTGGGGGGCTTCTGTAATTTGGGGCAGATGCCCCTAGGCATCAGCTGCGTGCTTGACCCAGAAAATGTTACAGCACAAACGTATGGACACAGTGGTGAATAGTACAGCAAACAAGCCCCTCGTGTTTACTGATGCAATATTCACACAATAAATCCAAACACGCAGTGTGTTTTTCCCATCGCACCGTAGCCTTATTGCTCATCACTCATTAACGACTTACTTATTCAGCAACTATTATCAATTAATTAGTAACTGCTATCAAACTATGTGTATGTTATGAAGTTGTAAGAGAGGACTTGAGGTGTGTCCCATTTTAAGTGTTTAAATGAGCTCTTCAGAGTTGACCATAATTGAAAGGACCAGTGTGTAAGGTACGTTCACTCAAATCTATTCACATACTCTGCATTTTTTCTTTACAGTGAAGGTGTGTTCAAGTGCCCAGAAGATCAGCTGCCCCTTGACTATGCAAAAGTAGGTAAACTGCAACAGAACATTACAATAAACTCCATTAAATCTGTAGCTTACATCTCATTTTAGCTTACTGTTGATATTGCTGTACAGCACTTAAATGTTAAATACAAACTATTTGTATATTAATGTCAGCTCTTCTTCAGATTTTTAGATCAATTGCATGAAAACTCAACAGAAATATGTTTGTTTCAGTGTGTTTAGTTAATTTATGTCTACTTTTTTGACAAATGTAGCAACCTAAATGAAGGTTTTGCTCTGCCCACACTATCACATTATGTCATATAACATTGAAGCTAGTTTTCTAGTATATTGCTAATAGCTGGATTTATGCTAGGTCAGGGGTGTCAAACTCCATTCCTGGAGGGCTACTTAGTACTTCCCTTCCCCAAACACACTTACTAAATCTGGTACTTTGCAGGTAAGTTGAATCAGGTGTGTTTGAGCAGGGAAATCCCCAAACTGTGCTGGACACCTCCAGGAGCAGAGTGAAAATGCCTGTGCTAGATTATAGACTATAAAATGACCTGAAAAATGTTTCATAAAAGCACATAGAGGTGTCTTTGTTAATGATGATTTATTTATAAAATGTTTTCTTCACAATGTAATAAGCATTGTCATTCTAACATTATCCAAAAGTAAGGTTTTTAAAATAAAAATGTAAGATAGATAACATGTTATTTGTACACATGAATGTATTTTTATATAATATCATTATGTAGTGTCTTGCTTGAAGGCCAACACAAAAAACATCTATTTCTGCAGTTCCACATTCTGTTGTTAAAAACAATTTCACAATGCCACTGTTGCATTTTTCTAGTAAAGAACTAACGGCAAGATCCAATAGCAAAAAATTATTGATCTGATTTGCATGCCAAATGGGCTGTAAATCGAATGTACCTGTGTACCTGCTAGAAAAAATATGCTGTGTTCAACAATAAAGACTTGTGAATTGTTTATATAGTGATAGACAAAATTGTAGCATTTAGAAAAATCCACTACAACATGCTTATACATGTTATTGTGGCCAGCATGAACATGTCATAACTACACAGGCAGCAGATTATAGCAATTTACAGCTGCTTCACATAGTTTAGACACAGTACTCACAACACTGTCAAGCTCTAGTATGTAATGATTATTTATTAAAAAAAATACTTATTAGAGCTTAAACGTGCACATATATTCACATTCACTATTATTGTTGGTGCTGCTTGATTCTGCCACACAACGACCATATCCCCTGCCACTTTCACCAACAAACATGCTCACTAGGTCAGCTGTCTGATAGTCACTAATTCAACTGTTGTTTCACACACAGATGTCTGTGATGGACAGAACAGCAGTGATGTAGTGTCACGTGAATGTTAAATTCACTGTTTTATTGCATGCTAGATATGCATATTTTCAAGATTTCATGACTGTATCTGGTCTTTTACAATAAATAAGCTTAAACAGTCTCTGTGCTGTGTTACAGCAGTTATCAAACTTTCCTTCACCTCACAAAGCCACATGCCCCTACAATGATTTTTTTTTGCTGAGATGCAGTGGAAGCAGTGGTCATTAATATTCAAAATCAACACCTAGAAGATGAGCTGTTTTTCAAAAAGGAATAAATTAGGGTGAATTTTGTACAATTCCATTGTACAAAACCATTGTACAGTTAGATTTCAACATCACAGGGAACTATATTAAAGTGGAAAAGTAAAATTTGTCTCCTTTAAATCCCCTCTTTCAAAAAGAGCCCCAAAAATCTCAGTCATTTAACGATGGGTGCATGCAGAGCATAAGCCCCTCCCTCCACCCCACCGCACCTACTTTACTCTGCAAGTATCCAAATGTCTTTCAAAATGTCCAAATTTTGAACAAATGAGATTGGAACACCCTGATGTAAAATCTCTTTTTCATAGGTGGATGTCGAATTTAATAAAATATACACAGTGTTTAAAAAATGCACTTTTTTCAAATTATACATCTAAAAGATAAGAACTTGAATTGTGTCAAATTTAATTGAAAAATAAAATTGGTCTTTGATTTCACCAGCTGTACAACAGCTGTCTTTTATGATTTTGTATTTGTGTAGTGATATGGCACATTGACTGTATATATATATACTACAATAACTAAATATCTTACTGGCAGGGGTGATACCATGATCAAGAAGGTGGTTCGCCCAAGGTGAGGCTAAGCCATTGCACTTCGGTTGTGCTGACCCTTGCGAATTCCCCAAATGTGGGAATCTCGACTACATAATTTCTGATAGTGGGGGACTGCGTTCGCGCTCTCCCCTGAAATGGGCAGTGGCTGCCTAGTGGTTAGGACGCTATACATCTAAAAGATAAGAACTTGAATTGTGTCAAATTTATGTAGCGAAATTTTTCTTTCCTGTCCTGTAACATCATCTTTTGCTTGCTGCTAATCATTTTCTGACCATATTCCTCTCAAACTGGTAAGGATAAAACACCTGAATTGATCACATACATCTTCCTCTGGGGATTTCATATGACTTTTATGTGAAAAAAGTGTAGTTTGTTCCGCTCTCTGTCCTACTGTTAGCTATAAAAATATAGCAGCCCAGCCCACCTGTTTTTCCTCCCAGCCCCACCCCCATACTCAGCTTGAGTCGGCTGAAGCAATAGGGTCTCATCTTTAATAAGAGACAATGAGGCTGAATTTTACTATTCTTCAGTTTTTCAAATGCTCCATACAAAAACAATTCTGACAACAAATGGAAAATACTTCTACACATCTGAACAGCAAGTATTTGTCAGATTTAATGATTAAAAAAATATTCATATTGTCATTGTTCAGTAACTATATTATTCACAAATTGAGTCTTATCTGAGTAAAGCTTTTTAAATGTTGGGTAGTCAGAGAAGACTAAACAGTTTTGAGGTCTAAAAAACTTAATCAACATTGTTTCTGAAGGGACTATAAAGGGACTATATATACTAAATAGCCTATAAAATGGGTTATATTGATATATCTAGAAGCATTAAATGGGATGTTGCAGGATAAAAAAAACTAACATGTTTTTAGATATGCTAAAGAGCAAGTGTCAAAAATTTGATTCACCTACAATCAGAATACAAAGCCAGCATAGATTTAGCTCATTTAAATAAACAATTTGAAGTCTTGAAAGTGTGTTAATTTTGATCACTTTTGTATTGCTGAAAAAAGTGTTGTACTTTAAATATACCATGCAACACTAGCATGCAGTATCACCCACTTGTTATGATTCATTATAAGTGGGATGATTCATTTTAAATTTAAACCATGCAACTTTCTGTCCTGAAATCTAATCGAGTACACTGGCCATGTTTGTGACCCTGCTTTAACATAGGACAACAATAGGATATTTATTCATCCATTGAAATCAGGTAAATTGGTCTTTGATTTCACCAGCTGTACAAGAGCTGTCTTTTATGATTTTGTAGTTATATAGTGATATGGCACATTAACTGTATATACTACAATAACTAAATATCTTACTGGCAGGGGTGATACCATGATCAAGAAGGTGGTTCACCCAAGGTGAGGCTCAGCCATTGCACTTCGGTTGTGCTGACCCTTGCAAACTCCCCAAATGTAGGAATCTCGACTAAATAATTTATGATAGTGGGGGACTGCGTTCGCGCTCTCCCCTGAAATGGGCAGTGGTGGCCTAGTGGTTAGGACGCTGCCTTTGAGACCTGAAGGTTGCAGGTTCGAGTCCTGGCCAGGGCATTACTGAGGTACCCTTAAGCAAGGTACCTTCCCACTACACTGCTCCCTGGGCGCTGTTGGTAGCTACCCACTGCTTTACGTGTGCATGTGTGATGGGTTAAATGCAGAGGCTGCATTTCGTTGTGGTGCTTGAGTGTGTTCACAATGACAAATAGTACTTTTCACTAACTATAATATATAACTAAATAACTATAATTTGTAACTAAATAACTATCATAACTAAAATAATGTATGGTTCTTTAGATTTTTCCAGATGTAGAACTGGAGCAGCAGATTCTGACTCTGCCCATCCGCTGCATCCACAGTGAGGAGGGCTGCCGTTGGGCAGCACAGAATAAACAACTTCAGGTAAAACACATACCCACATGCACATTCATCCAGGCAGATAATACTACTGTAAAATCCACACAGCCACAAACACCAAATCAGAGAGTGTGCTGTTCTGGAGGGTCAGGTTAGAGAAAAGGCACAGAAAAAGTTTCATGTTGGATAAGATCTAGGTTTTTGCTGATATTTAAAAAAAAAAATGCAAAAATGCTTCCTGCTATAGAAAAACTTGTATATAACACAGGTAATTTATTCAAAACCTACTGATTTAACTTACGTGCTGTATAATAATTTCTTTAAGCTTACAACTAAGGTAAATTGAAACAAAAAAGCATAAAAAACAGGTCTTTGGTCTGTTTGGGTCCTACTGACATGAAGAAATTCAGTGATACTCAAAAAACTCCACATACTTCAGGCATCATTGCAGGACCTGAATGATCTATCTCTCTCTCTCTCTCTCTCTCTCTCTCTCTCTCTCTCTCTCTCTCTCTCTCTCTCTCTGTCAGATCACATAAAATATTACAAAAGATTTATTCAAAAATGTTGACAGTGACATACAAGGTGTTGGATTCAGTCAAATAGGTTCTGGTCCCAGACTGGGCACAAATTAAGCACTGCACACACCAGGGGACAAGAAGAATTAACAAACCAAGCTCTGCTGAAAGAACAGAATTGTGCAAACATAATAACCATTAATAAACTATTTATAAAAAATAGAATGCCCTTATTGTAAAGAGTATTACTTTATTTAGTGTATTTAGTAATGTATCATGTAAGATTTATTTAATTTCTTAAAGTAATTTTGACCCATTTCTATTGACATCTTTCATCAATACATGCACAATATAAAGAGCAGCTCAAATAATGTAAAATTATATCAAATATTACTCACTCACAGCTAAATAGTTATAGCTCAAATTAGCTATTTATTTATTTAAAAAATAAATCATTTGTAAGTTGTTTATATGTGGGATCATGCTATTATTCTCCTAATTTTCAGAATATTGCCCAAGCATTACATTTTCGGTAACTGGGTATAGCAGTGTGTTTAGACACATTTAGGACAGAGAGATCTTACCTTTTTTTCTTCCCTACTTTAGGCCCACCTATCTGCCTGTGCTTATAATGTTGTGCCATGTCCAAACCGCTGCTCTGTGAAGCTGCCGCGGCGCGACCTCCCAGAGCACATGCAGCACGACTGCTCCAAGAGGAAGCTCCGTTGTGACCACTGCTCCCAGGAGTTTACCGGCGAGGCACATGAGGTAAACCATTACACACACTGAAGATGTCTCACTTTAATTAATCTAAGTTCTTAAAAATATCTGAACTGTTGAAATAATTTTAAAGGGAGTATGGATGTCTATGGAAAACTATGTTTCCCAAAGATTTATTTGGAGTGAAGGCACAAAGTTATAGTCATGAAAACTACAGCTAAGCTTAAATCTAGTTCTAATCCTGGTCATTTCATTTAAACCGTTTAATTGGTTTATTTGGATACCCATTAGCAACAACTACCTTTCCTATGGTCCAAATGAACATGAAAAGAATAAAATAATATTACACATGATTCAAAATTCAAAGTTTTATTGTCATATGTAAAAAGTACAGTTTACATATTACAGTGAAATTCTTACTTGAATGCTCCTTCACAGACTACACAATTAACAGTGTTACAAAATGACAATAGACACTATACATTACTACATATAAATTAATAGTTCAAATTGTACTTAGTGTTCACTCAGTACATGAACAATCACACTAAATAAACTGTACATGATTTACATTTATCAGTTTGACTAAACAAAACAAACATTGCCACAGATACTGTGCTGTATGGGAGTTTATTGCTGCCAAGGAAAATAAACCATTTAGCTTATTGTTATTACAAGAACTTAATAATAAATAACCATCTCATTATAAGGGGGAAAGTCTTACTATTATGGGAATTTATGGATTAAAAATGACATATTGTATAATAAGGTTGAATCTTTTTCAAATTATGACAATGTGTCTCATAATTATTACATGCCAGGAAAAATTTTTATTTTGAAATAAAGATTTCCTCATTTTGGAAATGTATCTCATTATAACAAGATAGCATTATGGACTCAAGGGCACTTTGGGAAAGCATTGTCACTTTTCTGTCCATCAAGAAATGCAACCTGAAGCTGCATTAAGCAAAAACATCGTCTTCACCAAAACCTCACCAAGTTCTTTGAGCCTAACCTCATATCAGATAGATTGAAAGCCAGTGGAAATGTGTGCTAACAAATTATGACAATGTGTCTCATAATTATTACAAACCAGGAGAAAAAATGTAATTTTGAAATAAAGATTTCCTAATTTTGAAAAGTATACAAGGACCATCATGGCTATAAAAGTAGCATTTGTGATTTGGGAGCAAAATAGGTCAGGGCTCACCACTTTGTGCCAAACTTCATGAGATAACTGTCAGTCGGTCAAAATTAGTATTTCTCAACAATTATATAGAATTTAGTGCTTTCTTCATGTACAGTACATAATATTGCAAAAAGACTTTAAAGAAATATGCATCCGCATAGCGCAAGGCTGGAAACCACTAAATGTTCAGTGACCTTTAACTACTATGATCAATGTAGCAACATGGACTCAAGGGCATTTCGGAAAAGCATTGTCGCTTTTCTGTCCACCGCTGCATCAAGAAATGCAACCTGAAACTGCATTAAGCTAAGAAAATACAATTCTGAGCCTGAGCTCATCTCAGATCGATTGAAAGGCATTGGAAGTGTGTGCTAACAGGACCAGGACCCTTTCCAGGATGGCGCAGCTGAAGCCAGATGCCTTCCTGTTCCTGTTCCTGTTCCTGTTCGCTATGGTTATGGTACCATCCAGACTGTTATTAGTCAGAGGTGCAAAGGCCAACATCTGAATGTACTATTAATGTAGAGATCACAGATCACAGATTCTTGTTTTTATTGCATTTTACAAAATGTCCCATTTTTTCCTGGAAATGGGGTTTGTACAAAACACCTAATAACATGATGCTGGAGGAAAATTGTTTTATTTGGCTTTGTGGTGTCAGTGTATTGCTGCAAGATGTAACTGTACTGGTTTCTTTTAATACTAATAGTAAATTATGTAATAATTGGTTGTTCCTGGGTGTTCCATGTGATTGCTGCTCTACATCAGAGTGCTGATGTTGTGCTGGCTACACATTAGCTAAAAGTAATGTTACGTCCATTACACTACAGGTTCTAAATGACACAAAGTCTTTAGTATTATGCTGTCACTTTAATAATTATTTTCCAAACCAATATTTACCAATATCATGAGGATAAATGGATCATAAATGTACTTATCGTCTTTCTCCTCTAACAGAGGCACCAGGACTCATGTCCAGAGGAGAGTGTGTACTGTGAGAATAAATGTGGGGCTCGTATGGTGCGCAGGCTGCTGAACCAACACAGTCTATCTGAATGCTCCAAACGTAAGCTGCCCTGCAAGTACTGTGCCAAAGAATTCCTCTACGATACCATTCAGGTGTGTGTTTACTTTATTAAATGTTTGCTTTACTAGATACACCGTTATTAAAATTGCAGCTATGTTCACATGCCTTGGGCATGAGAAAGAAATTAAGACTTGATTATCACTATCTAATCGGATTAGAGTGATTGTTCACTTTGGCTTGAGATCTTTGTCTTTTTTAAATTTTTAAACAGCATCACCAGAATCAGTGCCCACGCTTCCCTGTGCAGTGCCCCAACAAGTGTGGCACACTTGGCATCGCCCGAGAGGATTTAATGGCTCATGTTAAGGAGGGCTGTGGGACTCCCATGGTGTTCTGCCCATTTAAAGATGCTGGCTGCAAATACAGAGTAAGGGAGGGTTTTTTTGTTTGCCATACATTAGTTGGTTAGTAATATCTAGGGATGCACTTATATCTGAATTGGACTGATGCTGATATTTTATGTATAAAATCTTCTGTTGGTTATGTTACAATAAATTGTGTGATGAGTGTGATTATTCTTATGCATTTAGGAATTTTTATGTAATTCCTGTTTTACATTATTTATCTTTAGCATCCTAAGATTCTACATACCCTCTGAAACTGCATTTAGATAAAAAATCAATAAAATAACAAATTAGAATAAACACAAATATACATTTAAATTTTAATTATAATAGTATATATAGAATTATCACAGCAGTTGTTTGTTTGGAACAGTCATCAAATAATCCGTCTCCATGTTGTAGGGCGATATTCCAAAAAAAAAAAAGATTTGACTCATTCACTTTTTAACAAATTACAGTCACAGGCACAGTAAGTATATACATTTTACTCACATTGGAGGACTCCTATTTTGAAGTGCAGCTGAGAAAATGAGATATCTGTTACAGGTCAAGAAACCAGTGCAAATCTGATAGAAATGAATTAGAAATCTGACAAATAGTGAACAAAGACAGATGATACCAGTGTAAAAATAAGATATAAAAATTGAAATTTGATCTGTTTTTGTGATTGCTAGCAAATGTGCTGTAGACTGGTTAACTTGAGTGAACTTCAGAGGATTTCAAGTCATTTTTGTTAGCTCATTTCATTATTATCTAACGAAATTGACTTGAAATCCTCTGAAGTACACTCATGGTACCCAGTCTACAGCACATTTGCCAGCTCCATGCATAATGGAGTAAAGACCTTAAATGACAGACTAAACTGGAAAAACTATAAATCACACTGAGGACAGTAAATGCTGAAAAAGAACTGTCTTACCTTAGTTTATCGACTGGGTCTCTTCTTCAAATGAAAATATGAAATATTAGATATTATTATATATGACATATCTGCCTATAACAATATGATTCCCAGTAATACTGACCACTGTTGAGGTCCTACAGATGTATTGATAATGATATTTAGCAGCTTATATAGTAATGATAAGACTATTAAACTGAAATTTCCCACCTGCTTACTTATATTACTGCAATACAGGCTAAACTGGTAACTTTCCACACAGCACATCATCATAGTCAAAATATCCAAAACAGGAATAATGCCTTTAAATCAATCCTTTAATATAAAAATAACACATTTAACTCTGCCCCTTATGCTACAGTACAGTTTCTGCTGTTTAAATTATTTGACAGCTGCAAACAAAGAATCATATCAGGCAATTCACAGCTGACAGTCATAGGATGAATTGGAGTGGCTAATGTAATCAGATCCTCACAGATATGTTCCAACATCTAGTGTAAAGCCTTCCCAGAAGAGTTGTGGCTGTTATTGCATTGAATGAGGGATAAACTCTCCTTTATTCCCTTACTTAGTATATAGACATTAGTATATGGCTACAAGCGTATGTCCAAAACATTTATCAGTCAGCACAGTTTAACCAAACCCACAGAAATCTGTTATATTTTTGGCCACATAAAATTACAGCGACAATTTTAGCTTCTTTAAATCACAATCTGTATTGTCACAAAATGTTTTTATTGGTTGAGCTTAGCTCACCAGCTGTAACTGTCCTGTGCATGTTTAAGAGTTTGCTAGAGTCTGATAACCGCATCATTTTTCTTTCTTCTCTCTTTCTTTTTTGCCAGTGTCCCAGACCAGCAGTGGCTCATCACATTGAGGAGGCCACCCACTCCCACCTCTCTTTACTGTGTGGGTTGGTAAATCGGCAAAGGCTGGAGGTCAGAGAGCTGCGGCGTCGCGTGGAGGAACTTTCTGGAAGCCAAGACGGCACACTGCTCTGGAAAATCTCTGACTATAGCCGTCACCTGCAGGAAGCCAAGAACAGGACCAATGGTAGCTTGGAGCTCTTCAGTCCCGCCTTTTATTCCCATCGTTATGGTTATCGCCTCCAGGTCTCGGTCTTCCCCAATGGTAATGGCAGTGGGGAGGGCTTGTACTTGTCCGTCTACATCAGAGTTCTGCCGGGCGAGTATGATGGCCTGCTGGAGTGGCCATTCCCCTACCGCGTTACCTTTGCACTGCTGGATCAGAGTGATCCAGCCATCTCCAAGCCCCAGCACATCTTAGAGAGCTTTAGCCCAGATCCCAACTGGAAGAACTTCCAGAGGCCTCAGCCTGGGGCGATGGGCAGCATCCGTGCAGGCTGTCTGGACGAGAGCATGCTAGGCTTTGGCTACCCCAAATTTATCTCCCATGAGCAAATGAGGAAAAGGAACTACATCAGGGATAATGCTATCTTTATGAAAGCCTCCATAGATGTGGTCCAGAAGATAATAAACTGAACTAAACTAGAAATATGAGATTTAATGAATAAAAATGTAAAGTGTCATGTGGGTTTACCAGCCTTCTTTTCTATCTTTTCTATTACCTTTTTTGACTACTGTTTAACACTGATTAAAACACATTTGACCATTTTTGCTGGCATGATTGATTTTGTATTGAAAAAAGAGTTAAAAGATTGAAGAAGAAGGTTAATACTATACAACGATAGCGTACAATGAGAGGGTTAGATTTGAGTTAGTAAAAAAGCTAAATATTCTGTATATAGAGGTGGAAAGTTCACATAGGAAATTTTTACCTGTTTTTAATGAAAATTTGGCTTAATCATTTATTATAATTTTCCAACATACATTTGGATCATTTTAAATATATTTACTTGCTAGATCACATTGTATACCATGAATCTAAAAACCACTATGCATTGTCTTACATCACTACTTACACACACACACAAAGTGTGATATTTTACCACTCATCAGAAACTCCGTGCCCATAAAACTATGCTGTCTGCAACATCCCAGCTCATCCTATTAATTTACATGTAATGCATAGTGTTTCCAGTGATCCACTGCTTAAATTGTTTTTGTACCTCAAATAAGTAATTTCATACCATAATTAATTTATTATTTTTTTTAATATAAGTGCATACATTTACAGATGGTCAGCAGTCCTGTTATTATAGCACTTTCCCTCTATATGGAAGTACTGCAAGATTAAACATTAACTAGTGTACATCAAAGCAATTTTCCACAATTTATTACACTTTTTTCCAGAGTGAATGGTAAACTTGTTTTGTAAGTAATGATGCAAAATTGAATTGTAAAGTTACAGCTTTGTCCTAAAGCAGCATTTGTAACAAACTACTGCACGAATTTGCTTTACAGAGATTTTCAAATTAGGACACTTAAATGATTAGAAATCAGTATAAAGTGTATTGTAACACAGTGCTCTTGTCCTTTCCTTGTCTTTGAGTTTATAATGATTCGGGGTTTAGGATTTTATGGCCATTTGTATGAGTGCATCCTTGTTACAGATTGCTAAAGGTGAAGTCATTCAAATAAAAATGTTTTTATTAAAAGACTTTCCATGCTCTTACACACGTTACTGTACCCTGGGACAGATCATACAGGCTATACAGGATTGTATAAATATGTAGAGGTCTAACAATTAGGGAAAAACATTAAGGCCCTCATCCTTACCATTTTTATCAGAATCATGCAAATTTTGCCATTTTTTTCTGTGCCACTGCTCAGTGACCTGAATTGCATGGTAGCTTCAGTTGATTGCATTGTGCGGAAAACCAGCCCATAAACTGACTGCATCATACAACTGAATATTACCTGAAAAGCCAAGTGAATTGCACAACAGCTGTTTCTCTTTTTGATGTTTTTTTATTGTATTTTGCAGCATTTGATTCTATAACGTGGTAAAAGTTCATTTCTGCAACTTAGTAGTTATAATCGCAGTGACCTCTGCTATGATGTCACATGCATACCTCCTATTCCAGCAGAAGCAGCAAACATTCCTCTAATGTCTACAGTGGACACTGTTTACAGAAGCTCTGATTTGTTCTTTATTTGTTCTTTCATCCCCTTTAGGGCTAAAGGCCCTAAATGCCCTCATGGTGCATTTTGTTCTTTTGTCCCCTTGAGCACTGAGTATCTTAACTGCTCTTGTGGTGTTTTCCAGGTGATGTTTGCCTTCTCATTGTGGTGCTGACTCTGTTTCTAGCCTTAAAATAACTCCACAAACTTCTTGGTTATTACGTTTTGGTCATATTAATAATTTTGGAATTTGCCCTGTAACATTTCTCCTACCCAATGAGAGTTTTCAAACTACAAAACTGTACTTTATTAATAGAGTACAAAATTACAAAGAGATGGGAAGCAAATGTAAACTCTAATGCTTCATACACTTTCACTTTAATTACAATGATTAAGAAAAGACAAGGTGCTGTGATGTTCAGGGGTTTTATTATAAATGTCATAGGCTGTAAGAAATGGGAAGACACTGAAATATATCATCTCACAACTGCATCAGTTCCTAATTGTTGAGTGTATCAGGACAGGAATATTAAAAATGAAATGAATTGTATGAAATCATTTTAGGATCATTTGAATAAAACCCCTCAAATTAGAGATGCATTAAGGGAACATGGGAAATGATTTGTCATCAAACACCACTTCTCCATGCAGGCCCTCTGGATCCTCAACACAATGAACCGGACGCTGAAACAAGTTCAAATGGGATATTAGTTTTTTAATATCAGGGTGTATACAAAGCTAAGTCTCTAATAAAGTTAATGACTAATCTTTGTCGCTTTACCATGAGTCCATACTCAGTTAATGGTTCCATCTCAGCAGTGTCTGGATTCTTCTCCATTAAACTATTATCACACAGTGGATAATAATAAATAAGTAAATACATGATGAGGAAAAAAAATCACAATTTATTTTATTAATTGTATAATACTTAATGACTATTTAATAATTTCATAAAAATGTGTTATGTGTAGAATAAGATTTATTAATTATTAATAATTAATAATGAAAGCAAGAACCTACATGCCATTGTTGAGTTTTTGGGATTCTTGCACTCCCAGAGGCCATTCATGGTCATTCACCCAAAGACATGAATGAAATGGTGAGCACTGACACATAAAGAAAATATTCAATAAAGTGTATATGGCTATCCAAACCTAAAGTACAGGGAACAAGTAATTTGAAGGCTATAGCTTAGCATACAGCAGTTCACATGTAATACTAGGCACTGATGATTCTTTTACCAGGTAAACTACATTGATTAAGGGCTTTTACAACAAAAATCCATCCATCCATTTTCTAAACCACTCCATCCATTTTGGATTGCGGGGAAGCTGAAGCCAATCCCAGCTGACTACGGGCTCAAGGCGGGGTACACCCAGGGATTTAAGTGTTTAACATACAATTGTGTTTTTCATTACTGTGTCTTTTTTTTTCAAAAGTTTAATAATATTAAAATAAAAATGTTAAAGGAAGCAGAGGTCGCCCAGGTCACTGACCCAACACCCAGATAAGTGACAGAACACATTTCAGTAAAGCACTATTCAACAACATCAGCTCTATTATTGTCACCCTAGGAAGAGATATCTAGAAAAAAAATCTGTGGCTAAATAGTTTAATCACACACTAAATTCAAATCAAAGTTTATTGTCACATGTACAGTAGAATCTAACACTGTACGAGAATTTAATTGAAGTACATGTAATCTAAGACTGCATAAAAACCATGTGATAGTGTTCGTTTTGTGGAGACTTTGTTTGCTAAGATTAGAGCAATGGTTCTTCTGCTACAATGTTCAATGAGACTGTCCTATACAGAGCAAGATTTGTGAGAGGTTCTCTCTTTTGGATTCTAATTTTATCCCTTTTCTTAAAAAGAAATCTTACCCATGCTGAAAAATGAAGGAAATCTGGCCTCCGTGTAACAGATGACCTATTCCTGAACACTCAGGTGAACTTTAATAATGCAAAATAAAATAAATGAGGGCAGTTTCTTGTGGTGCCAGTAAGTTTGACATGTTTTTTCTTTCAATACGTTTTATTTCAGTTAAGGTTTGTGTGTGAGTAGCTGTGCTAATAAACCAGAGAGATATTATTATCTTTTTCACTCATGTTTACCAAGGTTGCTAAATTATGAAGCTGGCTGCATATGAACCAACATCATAAGACATTTTTAACAAATACATTTATACAGACAATAGTACATACAAAATCCATTAGATGTGCTTCATTAAAGACGATCAGTCTTCCTGTTGTAACTAAAACCTTTAGTTTAATTAAGAACAGCTGCTCACCTGATTGCTGAGTGAATCTTCCATATTAACCTCTTCAGTCTTACTCTCGTTGCAGCAACACAGACCCTGTACCCAGATGTGTTTATAATTAGTGCCAAGGTAGGGCAGTACAAATTCAAGAGGGGAAAAATTGCTAGTAAGTGTATGGAGTGTCTAGGTCACTCTGAATGTGTTATTTATACTTAATTTTATATACTTAACACATTATAAAATAAAAGCAAAAACAATAACAACATGTTAGGGTTAGGGGTTAGGGCTAATAGAAACCAGGATTAGGTTAGCTATGTTACTTGACTCACAATATGTTGAGATACAAAATGGTGGATGGAATGATATTCCAAATGGTGCCTAGTTGATGATGTCAAGTTTTTAAAACATATATTTATGTATTTTTTTATATAGTTTTCAGATTTATTTTATGTTTCATGCATTTAACAACAGAGCCACATGTGAAAAAGAAACAGAAACTTTTTTACAGAGATTTAGCTGATCTTATGTTGAGCCTTAGTAATATTTTAGCAACCCAAAAAACACCAATAAAGTTTAAAATCAGCTATATGCTTCAGTGATGAACTTCCTGATGCATTTGCTGAGGTACAAAATGTTGTTTTTCCTACATTCACCAGATAAATAGTCTTGTTTTATCCTATTGTGTGTCTCACCGATGGTCGGCCTTATCACCAAACTTGACAAGCCAGTTTCCTCTTATTTCTTAACAAACCATTAATGTAGATTCCATAAGATTACATACCATTCTTATGATGTTCAGTAGGATTCAACAAGGTTCGCTTGCTAACAACGTAAAAATTACCAGATGAAAAATCTCCAATACTATCGCTGAAGTTATGGCGACACTTCAGAAGATCATGTCAGAAGGGCACGTCAGAAGGGTATGTCAGAAGGGCACGTAAGAAGGGCACGTAAGAAGGGCACGTAAGAGGGGCACATAAGAGGGGCACATGATACATTCAGTTACATAGTTTAAGACTCAGACTATTTTGCAAATTTAAAAAAAATCTATGTTTAAAACATAAAAAGTTAAAGTTAAATATCCATGACCCTTACATGTTCACAATAACTAATATTGCTTGAAAATGCAAGAAGACATTGATTGCTGATGATCCTGAAGACATTCTGTCCTCATTCTGATCAGATATACATTACCTTTAATGTTCTTGTATTTTGGAGTGTGTTCTAAGACGTCTGGATACACGACCCATCATGAGATTGCAATGGTCCAGTTCAGGCTGAAATAGAATAATAAAATAATAATCCCCAATGAGAAGTTTTCCAAGGAAGCAACTAGAGAGAACTGTTCTCAGTAACAAGATGAAATGAAAACCAGTTCATCTGCCCTTTTGAACAACATCAGATTTTGAAGTATGCTAGGTATGATAGGTGTGTTTAGCTGCTGATCATGTATGAAATGAGTATCCATTGAGTTTGATTACAGATTTTAATTTACTATTTAATAACGTTTTTTGCTTCAAAAATACATTAAGTATTGAGTTAAACATTTAGTTTAGTATTTGGTATGTAGTTCTTTTTTTGCATTTTAAAATCTTTTATAAGATATTAACGAACAAAAAACATCACAAATGATCAATATTTCAAATGATTCCAAATCTTTTGAATTTTTTGAATGCAGTGTTTCCCACATATGGGGGTACTAGTTCTGGAGGCCCGCTGCACTGCATATTAAAAATGTTGCTTTTCTTTGAAAGCCACTGTTGTACAAATACCAAAAACAGTGGCAAGAAACAGTAAGTGAACCCTTCAGAATAACCTGGGTTTCTGTATTAATTGATCTTGAAGTCACAAGTACAGACAAACATAATGTGCTCAAGCTAACAACAAACAAACAATCATTAAACTTTTGAGTTTAAATTAAACCCATATTTTAAATATTAAAGTACTGATGGAAAATATAAGCAACATAACCTCAATCACTTCTGGTAGCTACAAATAAGATGTTTTAGGAGAATTTTTGGACCATTCTTCCTTACAGGACTGTTTCACCACAGGCATATTCGTATACAGTGGGTATGGAAAGTATTCAGACCTCCTTCAATTTTTCACTCTTTGTCATATTGCAGCCATTTGCTAAAATAATTTAAATTATTTTTCCCCTCATTAATGTACACACAGCACTCCATATTGACAGACAAAAAAAAATTTCAATTGTTGCAGATTTATTAAAAAAGAAAAACTGAAATATCACATGGTCCTAAGTATTCAGAACCTTTGCTCAGTATTTAGTAGAAGCACCTTTTGAGCTAATACAGCCATAAGTCTTCTTGGGAAAGATGCAACAGGTTTTTCACACCTGGATTTGGGGATTCTCTGCCATTCCTCCTTGCAGATCCTCTCCAGTTCTGTCAGGTTGGATGGT
>JBBPDA010114380.1:0-29330 GCA_037974385.1 Arnoldichthys spilopterus
TCCCAACTTTTTTTGGAATGTGTTGCAGGTCTGAATGACAGGAAAGGATGTATATTTACAAATGAAATTAAGTTGACAAGACAAAACATGAAATATTTTGCGTTTATATTGTCTGCAATGAAATGCAAGTCAAAGTAAATTTAGAAATCACCACTTTCTTTTTTTATTTGTGTTTTCCATACCATCCCAACTTTTTCTGATTTGGGGTTGTAGCTGATTGGTGTATAAAGGGGTATTGTTTAATTATTAATTAATCCCAGAAGATAAAAGTGAAGATAGGATGAGGGGTAAAAGAGTATCCCAGCCCCAACCTTAAGATTTACAACCAAAATATCGGCTCCACTACATCATCACTGGGGGATCTGGAACCCACATGAAGGATAGGGTTCATTGACACCTGTAGCCTTTAGTTCGCTTGTTCTATTATACTGTGTATGACCTATTTGTTCAGTTGTTTGGGCAGATGTGAACACAGTGATCAGACCAAATCAACCCCACTAAGACCCTTTCAATGGGGTGGTCTCGGTCTGGTCCCAATGGAACTCTGAAGCTCTTTGTTTGTGGTCTGAACCTGATCCAGGTGAACTCTGCCAGTGTGAGAGAAACAGATGGCGAGAAAAGGCCTTTTAGTGCATAGGGTCACATGGGTGTGTTGTCCTGTCCACTTTTCCCTGAAGTGTACTGTCACACCGAAGGGATGTGAAACATTAGACACTGAATATCCTAACACGTTCTACCTCTACATGCAACAACAGAATCATGACAGTTAATAACAGTTAACAACAATATCACTTAATGTCAGTTCAGTATTACGGTCAGAATGCCATCATTGTTACACTCAGAGCTTTATATTTTCACTGTTTATCATTTGAAAGTCAATCATTAAAGAAATCACATAGAACCCACTGTTGACAAATCTGTCATTTTGCACAACTATCACGCACACATCAAAGCAAAATCTGCAAAAAAAGAGTCAGATTAATAAAAAAAAAAACACTTTCACAACAGCAGCCACTGGTATTCAGCATGCACTATTTTTCATTGGGTTTCGTATAAATCTGTGACTCCTAGATTTTTTATGGTAAAGGCTAGATGCTTACTGTCTGTATTGTCACTGGCCTAAAACTTGCTTTTCCTCCAAATGCGTTTGGCACTCAGCTGGTACAATGTCTAGGTCACCACGGATGGTTCTGAGCGGATAGCAGCTTTGCCGTTACACTGTACTTGTGACTTTTCTACCATAGAAATATGAGCTTGTCCTGAATGCAGGAGCTTCTGCCTGTATTTGCTTTGCTCCCTCCCCCTAGGCACATCTGACCAATTAGAATCAGTATCAGAAACAGCATCAGTTTTATTTGGCCAAGTATGTTTGCACACACAAGGAATTTGTTTCCGGCCTATGGTGATTTAAAGAATGAGATAAACTGTGCAATGTGAAACATAGTAGACACTATACAAACTTAAGGTACACTTAACACAATGTACAATATACTCTATTGTAAACAAGATACAGTATACATAATATACAGTATTCTTGTGTGGTAGTACATGTGGCCTCTCACCTGGTCCTCATTCCCCGTGTCCTCCCTGCTCCAGCTGTCTCATATTTATGTCTATTATTTAAACCCTTGTGTTTGGTGCACTCATCGCTGGTCTTTGTATGTCTTCACGTCTTCCTGCAGATGTAGTTCATGAAGTCGTTCGTGTGTCGTTCGTGTTGTTACCTTAGCTTAGTTCATGTTTCTTGCCGTTGTTTTGTTTACCGTGTTTCCTCGTGTTTTGGTTCACAGTTCATGTTTTGTAGTGTATGTCTTTTTGTTTCCCAAGCTCGCTGTGCCTGCTTCCACCCTCATCACCTCAGATCATGACATACAGAGTAAGTATGTATAATACATTATACTATATGCAATAGGCTGTACAGTAAGCTGTACAGTGTACAATGGGCAGTGCAGTGGTTATACAAAATATACAGTATATATTACACAGGTGGTGTAGAGTTTATATATAAGGAAGTGATGTGAGCTGTACTGTTAGTTGTTTATGAGGGTGATGGCCTAAGGGAAGAAACTGCCCCTGTGTCTGACAGTCTTGGTGAGCTGGGACCTGTAGCGTTTGCCTGAGGGGAGGAGTTGAAAGAGGATGTGACCAGGGTGCGAGGAGTCTGGTATGATCTTCCCTGCCTGCTTCCTGATTCTAGTGGTGTACAGTTCTTGTAGGGAGGGCAGGGGGCAACAGAGAAAATGCTCTCATCTGAGTTAGACTCATTTTCTTTAGCATGGACTGTCCTCTGAAGGAAAAGGAAATGGAACTGAGAGGAAAACACTTTAATTCAACCAATTCGTACCAGAAGCACGTGACTATAGGTGTGAAAACAGCTCTCGGCGTACAAATACGCACATCAGGCATTATGTCCACCCATCACTGCCCCGCTGAGCTCGTCCTCCCAGCTGTCGTGTTGCCAAACACATCATCACACTGTCCTTTCACAACAACAATAAATAATGAAATAAATAACCAACTTCACTAATTAATAACGAGAAAAATTAGGTCCCATGCCGCTGATTCAGCACCACCTTTTTGTAAATCCATTCTCATTAGCGCTATTAAGACTTTGTGTCTCCTTTACACACCCGGTTACTGTCCTTGCAAATCACGCACATATGCTGGAGGAAAAAAAAGTAGCATGCAAACAAACTCACTGACCCCTGACCCCGAGAGGATTACACCTTAATTAGTGCGAGGCCCGAACATCTGAACTGTGTGGTGGTTTTTATAATCACTACACAGTTTCCCCAAGACGTGCTGCTCGTTAATGCGCCACGTTTGTTTCGTTTATTGCACTAAAGGCTTTTGATATGATTAATACTAAACAGCCTCCTCCTATAATGGTGAACTGGGCCGACACGATTAGGCAATAATTAGAGCATGCTGTAGGTCATGCATAACTGTGCTATGTGTGATATGGCTAAGAGGTTTGTTTGGCTAGAAAATGGTGTGGAAATACCGTGGGTCCATTCACATGCCTTAATTAGAGGCTGATGAATTTGCATAGCTATCTGGTGTCCTCACACGAAGGAATGCTGTGGTCCTCGTCCTCCTAATTTTTCTCTCCTTTTCGTGCATGTGTAATAGGAACTGACGGCATTCGGCCGACAAATTTCACAATACTAATTACATCGCTCTGATTGCTTTCTGACGAATTTGCATGTTGGTTGAATTTTTCGGTTTGACTGACAGTCAAAATGGATGTCTGCACGTGCAAAAATAGTGTCTGACCAGCTGTTCTCTCTCTAATTTTGAAAGAGAACCATCCAGCCAAGGCTGTAATTTTTGAGGGAGCACAATACTCAAATATGCTCAAAGTGTCCTGCCCAAAAAACACCGATTGGGCATAACATCATGACCACCTGCCTAATATTGAGTAGGTCACCCTCATGCTACTGAAATAGCTCTGACTGTGGTGCACTGTGTGTTCTGACCCCTTTCTATCAACATTAACCTTCAATTTTCAAACACAGTAGCTTTTCTGTGGGATCGGACCAGGCAGGTTATCTTTCACTCCCCACATGCATCAGTGAACCTTGGGAGCCCAAGACCCTGTCACCAATTCACCATTTGTCCTTTCTTGTATCAATTTTGGTAGGTAGTAACTACTGGAGTTGTTCTTACTCACAATAAGGCCCTTGTCAAAGTGGCTTAGATTCATATGTTCGCCCATTTGTCCTGCTTCCAGCACATCAGCTTCAAGAACTGACTGTTCACCTGCTGCCTAAAATATCCCACCCCCCTGACAGGTGCCATATATACTGAATTAGACAATCAATGTTAACTTTACCTGTCAGTGGCATTAATGTTATGGCTGATTGGTTTTGGCAACCATGCACTTCTGCAGCGCCAACTCCCTCAACACCATCTAACAATGCTATCTCCCTAGTTTTTTCTCTCTCATTTATCCTGTCTTTTTCCCTCCCTCCCTCATTCACTCTCCCCTTTCTTTTCACCTCTCATTTGCCCCCTCTTTGCCTCACTCACTCCCTCCCTTCATCCATTTAATCTTTTCCTCCCTAACTCACGTTTTTTTAAAGTCCCTCCCTAACTTCCTACCTCCCTCCTGTTCTCATTTGCTCTCTCCCTTTCTTCACTCACCTTCCTTCAGGCACCTCTCTTCTCCCCCTCATTCACAATGTTTCTCTCACCTTTCCTTCTTCCCTTCCTGTAATGCGTCGGTGATGGGATTTTCAGATGAGACCTAGTTGCAGGGGAGCTAAAAGGACACCACCTCGTCACTTGCACCACTGAGAAGGGGAGGAGTGCTTTGCGAAACTAGACAAGTTGAATGGCCATGCCGAAACACAGGTGGAGTATTGCATTGACAGAAATGATATGAGCCCACCCCTGTTTTCTGCCAGCACAATATGTAAAAAAAGTGCAATGGTCGATAACGTACCTAACTTAGCTTAGCTTGTTAGGTGTTAGCCACGAGCTAATCCAGGGCGGCCCTGAGGCATCGCTGGTAAAGGAAAAGGCTTCTAGGTTTAAGGGAGAAGGAAAGGAACCCCTGGAAGCAGGTGTGATCCACTAGCCACACCCCAGAGACCTTGAGTTAAAACATTTACCAAATTACCAGCGAGAGTCTGGTACGGCTAAAGGAGCCAGGCAGAACTGCCCACAGGGGCAAGGACTCCAACTTACAAGGGGCCCAGTGGGGCAAGCAGGGTGAAACGAACAAGCCACCTCTTGGGCTGTTCGGCTGGATGGTAATGCCAGCCTTGGGTTCTTAGGCGCTGACCCTTGAGGGGAAGATCC
The DNA here is from genome assembly GCA_037974385.1 of Arnoldichthys spilopterus. NCBI lineage: Eukaryota > Metazoa > Chordata > Actinopteri > Characiformes > Lepidarchidae > Arnoldichthys > Arnoldichthys spilopterus. The sequence continues at coordinate 4,807 of JBBPDA010114380.1, forward strand.
TGTAAGGGTTTGCGCTCGGACGGGCCAGCAGGGGGTGGTTAGGAGCCCTGCCGTCATGGGCGTGCCGTGTCGAGCTTGCTGGGTGCGTTTGATGACATGTCTCCATGGTTATGTCAATTAGTGATATGTGATATGACTGATTTTCTTTGCAATCCGATACTGGGTAAAATTTAGGCTGGTATCATCAATACTGATCAGATACCGATACTTTAACTTTTACTGAAACTTAATGTGTTTGCAAGATCAAAATAAAAAAAAGTTATTTCAAAAAATTCAGCAACAGTGCTACGTCGCCAACAGCTCCACATCACTTGCCTGCAGCACCAGAGGACTCTGCAAGAGAGGACTTGCCCTAGCAGCACCTTTTCCTCTACTCTTTTCTTCTTCAGTTCGCCTCATCATAAGCTCATCATATTCTGTGTTATGATTTACTCTGAGGTGTGTGAAGTTTTTGGTCCCAAACTGCATCTTGACTGTTTGTGGAACTGAAATAGCTCGAGACATGTTCCTGCTCGCGCTCAGCCATTGTTATCAACTGAGTTAGTGTCAGTGCCGGCGCACTGCGATGCTTACACGTTCATACAGCCATGTTTCGCACTTGACTATGACCGGCGGAAAAAGAAGTAGTTCCCACCAACTGGATTGATCTGTCATTTAGATGAGATTGTGATAGTATAGTTACTTTTCATTGTGTTCCTGTTAATGAAAAACTACACATATACCCCTAATTAGTAAAATATCCATGTTTTAACATTTGAATTGATTCTAGAACATAAATATATGGTATTGAAGGTGTCAATATTTCAGTATTGATCTCCACACCACTAACATCAAACATGCTTATGTGTTTCACCTGAGCCAAAGCCTTTATAAGCATGGTTGTCTTACCAGGCAGCGTGGAGTCCTTGTCCCTGTTGGTAGGTGTGGCTGGCTGCCTTAGCCACACCGGACTCGCTAATAATTTAGTAAAGGTTCTGGGTTTTTAACTCAGGGTCTCCCTTCCTTCCCCGATTTCTGTTTACCCCAGCAGATAGACAGTGAGCCAGGGTCGAGTAGAATTCCTTCTACCCTAACTCAAGTCAGCCTTTAGCTGTGTAGTAGGTCATGGGTAGGCAGATGGGCCCCCTTTCCTGGTCCTCTGAGGAGCGCACCAGCCACAGATGGACTGGTAGTGGTATGGATTGTCTGCGCTGCATCTCAAGTTGGGGTTTCTCGAGAATGAGCAGCACATGTGCCGACTGTATGCCTGGAGCACTGCCGGTTAGTGTTAGATGGAGTCCATAAATGCTGGGGTGTCTTGGAGGTCCACGTCTAGCTTGTGTGGCATTCTGCATGTGGCCGGGGTACAGCTAGTGAAGCTCACGCTTGCTTCTGGAGAACCACTCCTCTTCTCCTTAGCAGCGGGTGTGCTAATTTGGATGGGCTGTGGTTAGCTGGGAGGTGGTGTGCTCTTTGCTCCCCTGCAATTGGGCATGCTGACACATTACACTTCCTCATTCATTGCTTTATCACCCTCCCCATTCACGTTCTCCTTCCCCTTTCTCATTTTCTCCCTCCCTCATTCAGTCACCCACTCACTCATTCACCCTATCTCTCTCCCTCCTTTCCTTCCTTATTTGCTCCTTTGTATCTTCTTCCATACCTCTCTGCATCCTTCATTTCCATCTTCCCTTTCTTGTTCGCTTTTTCCTCTCCTTCACCCCATTCTCTCTCCCTCTTTCACTCCTTTATTTACTCTCTCCCTCCTTCAGTTTTTTTCCCTCCTCCTGTTACTGATGACTGGACTTTTTAAGAGGCAGCATGTTGGGCTTTATCTGTCTGTCCTCCTTCCTTCACACTGTTCTTTTCAGGTAGGCCTCATAACCTCCCATCTCTCTCTCACACACACATGCATTTTGAGATACATTAGGTGCAGATAATGACTTTGGTAGTGCATTCTGAGGTTGTCCTTGAGACCCTGGATTTATTGTGCATCACTTTCAGGACTGGACATTAAAAACACCTACCCTGCATGTCCACTCACTGGCCACTTATTAGAAACACCTACCATGTGCTCTCACTCACTGGCCACTTTATTAGAAACATCTACATTGTACTTCCACTTACTGGACACTTTATTAGAAATAGTAATACAATATGGAAAAGTAAAAAACGTGGTGTAATCATTTACCAAATGTCCTATGACAAATTCTTATTGCTTTTTTTATAACTTAAAATATCTAGCTGTATGTTATGCGTGCACTGTTGTTTTATGGATGCTTGTTTTTGCCTCTGGCAATAAATTGCCATATGCAACGATGAATAAACCAATTTTGTATGTTGGACGGTCCACTTCTTAGGTGCATACATAAATGCATGGTTTGAGGCTGGAGGCATAATTTCCAGTGATGTGGCCTAAATAATTTCTACACATCGTTTATTAACATTCTGTAAGCATTATGAACATATTTCATGGGCAATTTGAAAATTTAAACTTTAACACTCATAACTATAATGTAATTATAAATATAAGTTAAAGTTGTCACTGCATTAAATTTCACATTTCCTTCAGGTTGTCATTAACTTTTGAAGAACTGATTTATTTACTTAGCTCACATCACTGTCTGCCATTCTCAAAATATTTCTAGCTCCTCCTCTTCTGTTTCTCACTGTGCTGTGAGACTATAGTGTTCATGAGCATCACACTCCACAATTCTGCCTGGTTTAAGTGCATATTGTTGATATTTGAGGAAACTCAACTTCAAACCTTTTAATTACAATAACCACACTGATCAGCCAAAACATTAACACCACTTGCCTAATACTGAATAGGTTCCTCTGATAAAGCTGAAACAGCTCTGACTGTGTGTGTTCTGACACCTTTGTATCAGAGTCTCAATTAACATTTTGTGCAAAAGGAGCTCCTCTATAGGATTGGATCAGACAGGGCAGTCTTCACTCCCCACATGCATCAGTGAGCTTTGGGTGCCCATGTCCCTCTCACTAATTCACCAGTTGCCCTTTCCTTGGAGCATTATTGTTAGGTACTATCTATTGCACACCTGGAACACTTGCCACTTTAGAGATGCACTGACTCCACAATAAGGCCCTTATCAAAGTGGCTCAGATCCTTATGATCACCCATTTTTCCTGCTTCCAGTACATTAACTTGAACTGACTGTTCACTAGCTCCCTTATATAAACCCCGCCGCCTAATTGGTGCTAACTGGCACAAGCGAGACCGAAATGGTGAATTTCCAACTTTACATGAAAATCAATCAGTTCGGTATCTTGTAATTTATGTTCTCTTGACAGGGCGCTAAAGGCTACATCTAGTATTACGGTGTATCAGAATAAAAGCTGTGTGAGCGAGGCTTATCATCTGCACCAACACCAAATCTCTTACATCAGCTTAGCTGAGATGCACAAAGTCTGTAGATCATCATTTACACATGCTAAGTCTACAGCTAAGCGCTGCATTATACTAGCAGAATGTCCTGTCACTATGTGGCATGATAAATGCCATTTTTGGATTCCCTGTGTTGTTCCACACATTACCATCTGGCTAGAAGGACAACTTAAAGCAAAATGAGGCCACGCCCCCTTGTTTCACTATATGGAAGCTAAGACTTATTCTCATCTTACTTAAATACAATACACAAAGCGTAACCATAGTTATTGGGCAAGTTGCTGTCAGGGGTCTACATCAAAGACATGCTCAATGGATGACAGCAGAAAGGGAGTCCACTGATGTGAAAAGTAGTCGAGAGTCCTGACACCCCTCCATGTTTCTTTCACTGGGGGTCTTGAAACAAGTCCAGAGCACAGTGACCCATGTTCACCCAGAAAAAGAGAGAGAGTGTGTGTGAGTGAGTGAATGAGTGAGTGAGTAAGAGAGTAAGCTCTCTCTATATATATTTCCTTCAAATTTTTTTTCATTTGTTTTTCTCTCTCTCAATCTCTTCTTTCTCTCCTTCTTTGTCTATTCTTCCTCTACTACTCTATCTATCTCTCCCTCTCTTTTACCCTTCTTTTTCAGATTTGTTTCTCTTCTTTTCTCTTTTCTTCTCTTCTCTTCTCTTCTCTTCTATTGTTTCTCTCCCTCTCTCTTTCTCTATTTTTCTCAAATGTAGATGCGTGCTGTGTGGGATCCTATCAGACCCTCTTTTTTTTTTTGCTGATGCACTCCCCCAGCATTATATGTTCACGCTCTGAGTGTGTGTAGAGAAAGCGAGGAAGCTCTTTATTAGAAGTTTAGTGGTGTGTGTACGCATGTGTAAACAGGGTCATGGTGAACATGTTCATATCAGGAGTGTGTGGGTATCTTTCTACAGACACAGCCGTGAGCACTCAGAATCACACCAGGGTTCATTATGCTCACTGAAGAGCTTACGCAGGGACACGCAGGTCGACTGAATGCAGCCCACCCAGGGGTCTCTATGAGTCATGCTCTCCATTTATTATCATATCTGATTTTCTCTTGAACAATGAAGGGAAAAAAGCCTGTCGAGCACATTTAACAGAATAGAGACAATCACAGCGGAAGTTCAGGAAAGCTCAGTCCTCTGTGCCTCACTGTTGATCAGGAACATCTCATTCTGTTCTTAGAAACCTGCAGATGATAGAAAAGCCAAATTGGACTGGATCAACAATGATACACTGAATTTCAAGTTTTCATTATCACCACCTGCCTAATATTGAGTAGGTTCTATTGACTGTGGTGCACTATGTGTTCTGACCCCTTTCTATCAGAGTCAGCATTCACTTTTTAAACCACAGTAGCTCTTCTGTGGGATCGGACCAGATGTGCTAGCCTTCACTCCCCACATCCATCAATGAACCTTGGGTGCTCATGACACTGTTGTTGGTTCCCTGGTTGTCGCACTTACCCAGAACTGCATGCACAGGTGCTTTCTAATCTAAAAAGAAAACCTGTTACACCAGTAAATTTAGACTTAGATTAAGAGTTGCTAGTCAACCAAGGTTCTTCCAGAGCTGATGCTTTACTTTTTTGTAGTAAGTTTGTTAGTTTTGTTTTGGACATAACGTTATTGTGCTCTTTGAATATGTTCATCTTCAATTGTTGTTTTGAGGGAATCTGCACTTCTGTTAGGAGAAGTTCATTCCACCACTTAGGTGCCAATACTTAGAAGAACCTTGATGCCTGTCTTTGATTTTTGAGAAAGGAGGTGATGGTCTAAGAGGAGACAAGCTGTGACCCGAGGTTTGATCGTTGCAGATAGGTAAACAGGGTCTGCACCATTTTTGGCTTTGTAAACATCAGCATTTTAAATCTGATGCAGGCAACACAGGAAGCCAGTTAAAGTTTCACAGCAGTAGGTGGTGTGTGAGAATTTTGGTGTATTGAAGACCAGACATGCTCTCTCTCTTTGTTGAGCTACTCTGCTGAGATACCAGTGATCCTGACCTATTCTGGACCTGCTTGACCCACCCTGATACCCTATCTCTGGTTGAAGTTTTTTATGACTCTTAACCCACACACTTCTGCTAAGGAAAGCCCATATGAATAGCCCTACTCTCCAGAAAATTGATCAAAAATCATTGCAGCACCTGTACACAAGGGACTGCTGCCACCTATTTAAACTGAACCTATATATATATTTATAATTTATTATTATTATTATTATTATTATTATTCTTTGTTATTGCTATCTGGTGTCAACCAGAGGAGGACGGGTTCCCCCTTTTGAGCCTTGGTTCCTCCCGAGGTTTCTTCCTACTACTTCAGTTCCTTACTCTTCAGTAAAGCTGCTATGTGACAACATCAGTGCTAAAGAAATAAACTTGACTTGATGTGCTGCTGCATTCTGAATTAGCTGTAGAGGTCTTGTGGCATTCAGAGGAAGACCAGCCAGAAGAGAGTTGCAGTAGTCCACTCTTGAAATGACAAGTGCCTGGATGAGAACCTGAGTAGCGGTAGTGATGGGGAATGGATGGATTCTCCTAATGTTGTATAGAAGATACCTGCCTGTATGGAAAAGGTTATTAATGTGAGATTTCGTGCTTCCATTGCATTGAAAACAATGTGCCTCGAATTACCTAGTCCCACATGACTGCAGTATATCACACCAACATGATTATTGCCCAAAGAGAGTAAATGAAAGGCAGTTATTGGTTTGGTGTAACATACTGAATTAAAATCCAATTTACACATTTATATCAAGTAATTTAAGGCACATTTTTTCATTGTGTTGGAGTGATGACAGTATTCCCAAAGCTGTCAAACCAAAGGTGATGGCAAGGTCAGGTCATGGGGATGTATCCCCTGGGATATACAGGAATTCTGTTTTATTGGTATTACATCTAAGATGGTGTGCTGTCATCCAGGAGGAGTATGACCCTTCCTTTGAGCACTTTTTTTTTACTGCATACCCCAAAAACTCCACAAGGCCTGCTGTTTTGGAGATGCTCTGACCCAGTAGTCTAGCCATCACAAATGGCCCTTGTAAAAGTTCAGATCCTTACTCATGGCCATTTTTTCCTTCTTCCAGCACATCAGGTTTAAGAACTGACTCTCTCTCTCTCTCTCTCTCTCTCTCTCTCTCTCTCTATATATATATATATATATATATATATATGCAAACTAGACACAAAAATGCTCTTCTAATTCTAACAGAGTAGAACTGCAAATCATTCCCACCCTGACCCTGATTGTGCTTCCATGCAGAGATTCAATTAATCACAGAAAATTAGAGGAGAACACATGCACAGCGGCCACAGAAAGTCATTATGACAGATCAATGGCTGAGCGGCCAATCACGCTAACATGGTCCTTTCCCTGACCACCCTTTGTTGAGTGGCGTCCTGGGCTGCAAAAGCCTCAATAAATTAAATTCTAATACGTTTCAGATAAGCTGCGTTCATCTGTGGCCTCTGCACCGAATGTTAGCTTTGCTCAGGAGCCTGATGTAATTTTTCCACTCGAATGCCAGACATCAGAGGAGGTGTGGCCGACACAATAAAACTTCCGATTGATGTGTTGATCTCGTCTGGTGGGTTTCCACTAAAACTGTGCACTGAAAAATGAGTACATATAATTTCTGGAAAAAAAAAATTGCTAAATTGTGATTTATGGATCAACTTTCAAATGTAAAACGTATTCAAATGTATTGACTTTAATTTTGAACTACTATTGGTGAAAGTGAAGGGGAAGTGGAGTGAAATTGACTGTTTGTCATTGTGAGCACACTCAATCCCACACAAAGTGCACCACAACGAAATGTGAGCCCTGCATTTAACTCATCACACGTGTACACGTGGAGGCAGCTATTAGCAGTGCCTGGGGAGCAGTATAGTGGGATGGTGCCTTGCTCAATGGTACCTCAGTGGTGCCTGGCAGCAGTATTATTGTGTGGAGAGTTAGAGCACGTTAGAACATTCAGGGTGTAACATTCCAAACCACACAGATGTGACGGTATTCATCAGGGGGAAGGTGTGACGCTACATGCTAATTGGATAATATTACAGGTTGTTACCGTGATGATTCGGGTCGTTTGGAAGCAATTGCCAGAGCGTTATTTTTAGTTGAGTTTTTAATGAATGACCAGTATTAAACAAGAAGACTAGGAGACAAAAACCAAAAGCATACACACACAGAGAGCTACGAAAATAAACAACATATAGGTTCTACAGGGACTACAGAGAATCGACAAACACTGAACCAAACATGGGGGTTAAATAATGACAGGAAATTAGAAACACCTAGACATGAGACGAGACGCACCTGGGAGGCGGGGCTAACAAGAACACGAGGACAATGACACGTGGCTGAAACCAAAAACAAAACATAGACACGTGGAGACGTGAGGGCACGATCGTTACACGTGAACACATGGGAATCTAGACAAAACAGACGGGGAACACATGGGACGAGACACGTCACAGTTACATTGTATTCACTAAACTATAATTCAAAAATAATGTAGCCTTTGATCCAACTGCTGTAGTTGTTCACAAAACATTTTAAATCTCTCTTAAGCACATTTCACAGTAATTTAAGCAAAATCTGGCAAGAAAATGTTTAGTCCAGCAAAGCATATTTTCTAGCTATGTACTGTTTAATTATCAAATTAAGTTATTTATTAATCAAAGGCCTCAGGAATAGTAAGTACCCTGCTAAAACTCAGAAAAAGCAGGGTACAACTGCTGCCCCCTTGGTGCCCCAAACAAACAAACAAACAAACAAATGCTATACCTGTAGTAAACACTCAGTGTAAACACTCATACTAACAACTCCCCCACCATCTTCTGATGGTGTATCTTGAAGATGGGAGCAATTTTTGAAAAACTTCAACTGCTTTGGGAAGCCAAATGTCTCATTGCAGCTGTCATTGCAGTTAAAGTTAGCCTAGGTCCCTTACCGCAGTTCTTTTCTTGCATTGAAAGGTTATTCTCTCATATTTGTTGGGAGAATGGTGATGGTGTGTGTGTGTGTGTGTGTGTGCATGTTACAGCAACCAACTTTGTTCAAATGCAATAGCAAGATCATAATGTGATTATGGTGGTTATAACATTGTTATTAAGCATTTAATAGAGTAACAATTTGGCTATTGTGTTACTGACCAATCAGCTGTAACATTAAAACCATCAAGTCCTTGATGTCAAGTTCAAGTCCTTGATGCTCACCTACAAGATCATCGATGGATCAACTCCCGGCTACATGAAATCACTTATCCAGACATACACACCCACCAGGTCACTCAGATCAGCGAGGGAACAGTGGCTAGAGATTCCATCCCCTCATGGAATCAAGCAGCACTCCAGACTCTTCTCCTTCATTGTACCTCAATGGTGGAATGAGCTACCCAGTGACACAAGATCAGCTTTTCAGTGGGATCAGACCAGACTGGTTACTGTTCACTCCCCACATGCATCAGTGAGCCTTTGGTGCCAATCACTGACTCAGTTGATTCAGTTGTCCTTCCTTGGATCCCTTTAGGTAGGTATTAACTACTGAATATCTGGAACACAAGACCTGTGTAACGACCATGCCCTCGTGTTCCACGTCTTCATGTTTTTGTTTGCGTTTTGCCACGTGTCTTGTCCCTCGTGTTTGTTCAAGCCACACCCCCCAGCTGTGTCCCATGTGCTGTGATTGTCAGTCAGGTGTCATTGTTTAACTTTGTCTATTTAGTCTCCTTAGTTTGGTCTAGTGTTGTGGATTCTCTGTTGTAACTGTTTGTCTACCGCTGTAGTAACTGTTGTACATGTTGTCTCCGTCTTCATCGTGTTTCAGTTATCGAGTTCATGTTTTGTCGAGTTTGTTATTTTGTGTTTCATTAAATACTCTCGTCTAAAGTACACCTGGGCACTTGCTTCCTACTAAACTCCAAATCGTGACAACCTGCCGCTTTGGAGATGCTCTGACTCAATCGTCTACTCATCAGAATAAGGCATTTGTCTCAGATCCTTACACTCGCTTATTTTTCCTGCTTCAAGCACATTAAGTTCAAGGGCTGACTGTTCATTTGCTGCATAATGTATCCCACACCCCCGACAGGTGCCAGTGTAATGAAATGCTAGTAAATGCTATTCATTTTACCTGTCAGTGGTGTTAATGTTATGGGTGATTGGAGTAGCTAAATAGTGTTAACATAGTTGTGTGAGTTTACTGGTTTATTTATGTCATTATAATGCAGTTATAACACAATTATAATGTAGTTACTATAATATAGTTAAGTAATACATTAGTTTGTATTGTAATATGATGGTTATAATGTTGCTATAATAAATATCTAGTAATAATAGGGCTATGTGATTGTAATGTTTGTGTATATAGTGAGAATGGGTGTAATGTAATAGTTGGTTATTAAGTTAAGACTATATAATCATAAAATAGTCTTGTAAATGATATAATGCAGATATACTGGGCTGTTTATATAGTGATAGTGCTGTTGTAATAATTTGTATATACAGTAATGATATAAATATAATGTGGTCATGATGTAGTTATATAGTATTTGTGTGTGTGCATGTAGGGAACCGGCCATACGTGGTTCTGACAGCGAGGGTCCACCCTGGGGAAAGCAATGCGAGCTGGGTAATGAGAGGCACTCTGGAGTTCCTGTGCAGTGATGACCCAGTGGCGGAGAGCCTGAGAGAAGCCTTCATACTGAAAATCATCCCCATGCTGAATCCAGACGGAGTCATCCACGGCAAGTACGAACACACACTCACATACTCACACACATACACACACACACACACACACACAAACACACACACACACACACACACACACAAACACACACTTTGTCTTATTATAACTACAACACAATGTTCCGTCCTACAAGAGTCATCACTGCATCAGCCTACACACACTGCATCAAGTGGAACATGGCAGAATTTACTTGTTTATCTTTAGTTTTGGGCTTTGTGGGCAATTTATTTATTTATTTAGTATATTTTTCCTCCAGTAAACATCAGCTGGTACCTCCTTACGCGTGAGGCATCTCAGTCCAGGCTGTTTTTGTTTTTGGTTCCTCAGTGGTGGAACTTGGAGCTGCGAAGCCTTTAGGAAGCGGTGGTGGAGATATCATTGGCCATTAGAACAGGATGTCCTTCTTTATCTTTTAAAAGCTCTTAACGACTCACCTCTTCCCCTTGTCTTAATGTTAGCACCTCAGACTCCCTAAAATGAACTCCCTTAAATGCCTTGCATTTAATACATTTTCTCTGCGTAGATATCGTTTTCAGTGTTTACTTAAAGGATTTTCATGATGCTGTGACTTGAATTATGACTTTGACTATTACTATGAATGGTTTTGCCCTCATTTATAATTTGCTTTGGATAAAAGCATGGATAATGGATAAATAGAAACATAAGTAAGCCATACACCAGGGATGGGCGACTCCGGTCTGAGACTGCAATTGTCCACCTCTGCCATATACTGATAAGTCATTAACACCACCTGCTGAATACTGAGTAGTTCCCCTGCTGAAACAGCTCTGAACGTGGTGCACTGTGAGTTCTGGTCCCTTTTTATCAGAGTCAGCATTCACTTTTTAAGCAATAGTAGCTCTTCTGTGAAAACGAACAAGATGGGTTAGCCTTCACTCCCCACATGCATCAGTAAGCCTTTAGTGCCATCGTTGGTTCCCTGGTTGTTCTTCCTTAGATCACTTTTGGTAGGTACAGTAACTACTGCATATCTGGAACACTCCACAAGACCTACTTTTTTCGAGATGCTGTGACTGCTCAGACCCTTACCCCCACCAATTTCTTTCTGCTTCCAGCACATCAACTTCAAGACCTGACCCTTTACTTACTGCCTAATATATCCCACCCCCTGATATGTGTCTATATGTGTCATTATAATGAAGTAACTAGACACTGAATTTTATTCACATCAGTGTTAATGCTATGGCTGATCAGTGTAGAAGTTGACATTGCTACTGGAAGTGTTCATAAGAGTCTAATGATGAGGATGCTCTCCAGAGCCAGCTCTGAATGTGAAAAAACCCTAAATGAGCAGTGTTCACCTGCGCAGCAGCTTTTGCAGTCCAATAAATTGCTCACACCTGACCAGTAGATTTTGATGGTAGTAATATATAAGCACCTTTAGGACCTTAGCCACACATCTTCTGACCAGGTTAGATAGCGTTAGCTCCCTTGCTAAAGCCCTAGTTGGCCTGTGCGGTGTGTTGGGCAGAGTCTTCTGAACATAGAACATTTTTCATAGTTTTTATAACTGCTGGAGAAACTGAGAACTTCAGTGCCACACTAGAGGATCCATGAGTGAACAGTGATTGGTCCAGATGAACGTGTTTGGTGATTGCAGCCACCCTTTTTAAATTATGTGGAACATTAGTCATGTAAGCAACAGCTTTTAGTTCTAAAAAACTAGGATAAAAAACATGGACAAATAGACAGACAGTGAAGTCCAGGCTTTATTAGGCTGGTATGTGACATAGGAAATACAGAGTGGTTTTGAAGTGTACACAGGGTTTTATGAGCCAGGTTTTGTTTAGACTTCTGTCTCCATGAACAGCTCTGGACTCACCTTTAAGAGTAGGTGGGCCGCTAAATACACCTTTCCCCACATTCATTTATATGCTAATGTATTTTTGCATAGACATAAACGCTGTGGTGTTGCAAGCCCTTTGAAATGGAAATCGTGATTAGATGTGTGAAAAGGTCACATTTGCTTCGATCGAATTCATGACAAACTTTGGAAAATTTGAGGGGAAATATTCATATTATAGGTCAAAGCGTCTGGCCTTGTGCTGAAGTGACTCTGTTTTCAGTCGTGTTTTAATATCTGGCTCTGTGTTGTGTTGGAGTGTTTACTGAGGCTTGAGTATTAAAAGCACGTTGCAAACCGCAGGCCATTACTTTTCTCACAGCGACATTTTGTGTCACTTCCACTATTGTCTCTTGAACATATGGAGCATTGATATCTTCCATAATCCGCTAAGCATATTCACACTCTGTTATAAAGCATCTCTGCCTTTGAAGAGGGTTCATAATCATTTGGGATGTAACCGAATACAAATGCATTACGCATGGATTATGTGTTCTCAACAGATGTGAATGTAAATATGAATGAATGGTGCATTCCTCCACAAATCACATCTTTATCCTGCTAACCAGACCTAAACACAGGTTTTCTCACCTCCATAATAGATTTATGAAGGCTGGTTTTGCTAATCTCCAAAATGATTCCATAGTTCTAGTTGGACCCAAACTCAGCTTTATTAATCTTCAGAATATCCCCATAAACATAACTGGACCCAACCACTCAAACAAAAATCTCTAAAATACTCCTGTAGGTCTACAGTAACTGCACCTAAACTCTGTTAGTCTCTAACATTATCATAGTTCCCATAGTCCCATAGTTCAGGGCAGTGGTAGCCTAGTGGTTGGGGACTTGCCCTTGTGAACAGAAAGTTATAGGTTCAAGTCCCGGCCTAAGTATTGCTGAGGTACCCTGGAGCAAGGTACTGCACTGCTCCTGCTGATCCACATGTCGAGTTAAATGTGGTTAAATGAAGTTAAATTGTTATGGGACACTTTTTGTGACTGGGGTGTGTTCACAATGACAAATAGGTTCTTTCACTTTCACTATCCCATAGTTCCATATGAGTTGGACATAAACACATCTTTATTAATCTATAAAACAATTGCTGAAATTCAAATGTTTGGCTAAAATATGCTACAATAAAAGCGTTTGTGGTTTGCTCTTGATGCTGGAGGTTGTCGTCAGCCGAGTTGTGTGTTTGTTCACTGTGCCGACAGGACACACCAGGCTCTGTGGTCAGTACTCCATGAAGAACGTCAGCACGATATCAAACAGGAAACATGATCAGGCCCTCACCCAGCTAAAGACCTGGCAAAATGAGGCAACAAACAACCAAGCAGTCGTACTTTGTTATCGTTGATAGAGGCTGTCAACCTGAGACAGCGCTTAATTGGGCCTGAAATTGAATTAGTGTGCGTCTGAGGCGTTTGGAGAGTGCCATGGTGTTGCGTGTTCCCAGCGCTGCTCGTGATGTATCATGTTTTGGCGACTGGGTGAGAAAAAAAACGCTTTCCATTCCTCAGATAAGTGATGCAGACTTTTGTGTGTGAGTGTATGCTGTGGGGATGGGACGGGTCTTTAATGACATTTCACAGCATGAAACATAACGATGCACTGTAAACAAACAAAGAGGATTCAGGTCCCGATGTGCTGGGAACTTTATAAGCATGGTCCGCTCCAGAGTACTAGATGATTACTTTTAGGTAAAGAGTTCCAAGACAGTTTAACTAAATGACACAACATTTTACTGATATGCCATAATATTAACACCACTGACATGTAAAATTAATAACACTGACAATGTTGTTATTCCGTTACAGTGGCACCTGCCAAGGGGATGTAATAAATTAGGCAGCAAGTGAACAGTCAGTTCTTGAAGTTGATGTGCTGGAAGCAGGAAAAATGGGTCAGTGAAAGGATCTGAGCCACTTTGGCAAAGGCCTAACTATGATGGTTAGTCAGAGCATCCACAAAATGGCAGGTCTTGTGGATGGTTCCAGGTGTGCAGTAGTTAGTAGGGTGCTGGCAAATCAGGGACAGGGTTATGGGCACGCATGGTTTACATATATTCAGCAAGTGAACAGTCAGTTCTTGAAGTTAATTTACTGAAAGCAGGAAAAAAGAGTTAGGGCATCTCCAAATCAGCAATTCTTGTGGAGTGTTTCAGGTGTGCAATAGTTAGTACTAATAAAAAGTGATCCATGAAAAGACAACCGGGGAACTGGTGACAGAGTCATGGGCACCCAAAGCTCACTGATGCATGTGGGCAGTAAAGGCTAACCTGTCAGGGATTTTTTAGACCCCCTTAGCAATATTTTTTTCCCCAAAAGCAACTGGCAGCAAATCTAGTGACTTTTTGAACAAAGCTTAGCTACTTTCCACAGAACAGAACTGTCCAAACTGCCCGGTGTGCGAGACACACTTTTCTCCTTAGCCTCCTTCACACATGCACTAAAAGCCAGAACTTTTCCAGACATTAGCTGTTGGCTAATTGCAGCTTCTCTCCTGCTGTTACAGCCTTTGGTATCCTCATTATAAAGGAGCCCTGCTGAGTCCTCAGTCTGGACCACAGGTAGCCACAGAGCTACATTCATTGGAAAGACCCAGGGCTGAGCTACAGGGGAAATGGTCATGGTCATCAGCCGCTAGATTAACTCTTAACCTGGATGTCATAATCTTACCAGGCTCTATATTAGGGCTTAGGCAACGTATCAGTAACTGTTTAGTACTCTGAATTTAAGCGTAGTTTATTGTGGGGCCCCAGAGTGTCACAACTAAGCCTTATTATTGGGAGCTGGATCCCCAGTTGTGTCACAGCCATTTGTTCCTGGGAGTCCAGGAGAACACAATAGCTTTCACTCTCTTTCTGTGTGGGTAGGGTGCTCCTCCCCACCCAATGACATAACAGAATAATGTTCTCCTCCAAGAGCATTATTCTATTGCACTGGCAGCAGTTGAAAAAAGATATGTGACTTGGAGGAAGCACATCACATTTAACCTACCAATGTTTGTTTTATGGTGTGATGGGGAGTCCTCGCTAGTGGGTGGACCAGGAGACGTGCGGAGTGGGTGGGCCCTCTCCCAGGAGACATGCAGAGTGGGTGGGCCCTCTCCCTCTCTCTTTCCCTCTCTCCCTCTCTCTTTCCCTCTCTCTCTCTCTCTCTCTCTCTCTCTCTCTCTCTCTTTCTCTCCCTATCTGTGTGCTACCTGTACACAACAAGCTCCTGCCTCATCTTCAAACTGTGACTATTATTATTACATTTTCTTTTCTCTTGTTTGTTATTGCTGTCCAGTGTCAACCAGGAGAGAATGGGTTCCCCCTTCTGAGCCTTGGATTCTCCTGAGGTTTCTTCCTACAGCTCAGGGTCCTTGCCTCTATCGCCTTTGGCTTGCTCTTTGGGGGCTCGGACCTGGATTATGTAAAACTGCTTTGTGACAACATCAGTTGTAAAAATTGCTATAGAAATAAACTTGACTTGACTTGGCAACTAAATTGGCCAAAAAAAATTTAAAAAGCACACTTTTGTCTCTTTGAAGAAAACTCAAGCCTTGCATTTTGTGAGTTCAGCCAGAGAAAAGAAAAAAATAAATGAGAAGGCAGTGGGAAGAAGTTCTATGTAGTTGAAAATTAACCATCAATTATATAAGAGTCTGTATTGCTTATATTAATTAATAATCCCTTAAGAATTTTTTTAAAAATACATAAGCAGTTTAGTTTAAGTAGGCCTGATGTAACAGAAGACAATAGGCACTTTTGGATCAAACAGTTTTTGAGACCTCTGACAACTGCACAACTTCAGGGGAGTTTTTTCTGTTTTTATTCATACCACCAGTAGAACCGCTGAAGTGATGTAACCTAGCTGATAGCTGGTATAGTGACCACATAGGAGAAGATATAGGATGGCATGATGGCTTAAATGTGTCAAAACCATGCTGTTTCCTGTATCTCATATCTGCTCAATAAAGCCAGGACTTCACTGTCTGTCCATTTTCCCAGTTTTTTAGGGCTAAGAGCTGTTGTTTACACAGATAACACTTGATGGCAGCTGAACTCACTGTACAGTTTTTCCTAAACCCGTCACTATTCACTTTTTTCATTCATGGTGCCTCTATAAAGTAACTGCCCTGACATAAAAGCTAAAAAAGTCTCCTAAACAGAGTTCTAAGTGCTATAACAGTCTTCAGTTCCTATGGTGTAAACATACCTAAAAGGAGAAACTTATAAAAATCATAACAATCCTTTTCTCAGAGCAGTCTTGCCATGACCAATATAGTAATGGTGTTTATGTGTGGGCAAAAACAACCAATGAGTCTTAATCTCTGTGGATTGGGTAAGCAACCCTAAAGCAGGCCAGTCACAGGTAGAATTGGTTGTTACTAATTACTGAGTGGCCACTCTCTGGGTCCCTCTGGTGGTGGGTGGAGGTGGTGCCAGTCTGCCCCCTGCTGAATGAAATTGTGCAGAAGTGGAACAGCCTTGAATTAACTTGCATCCATTCTTTGTGTCTTTGTCCTTTTTTCATTTCCCCTCCCTTCACTTCTGAGTATTGACACTCTTCATGCCTCATATTGTGTTCTCTCTCGCTCTCTCTTTGTGCTCGCACTTCTGCGGGTCCTCAATAGGTTAGCGTTCTTTGAGGAATCTCTAACTCTCTGCCTTCTTGCCCTCTTTCCTCCAACAAGAAAGCAAACTGCAACCGTCTCGCTCTCCAGAGCAGGATGCGTTTGTCTCTCAGGAGCCCCAGAGAAAGCTCTCAGGTTTGCAGAAACACGTTCTGCAATCTCTCATGTGCTTTCCACCTGTCACACAAACCGGCTTCCTCAAGATCGAGTGCCTGCTTTCAGATATTCCCCATAACCAAAATTTCCAGGCAACTTTATAACAGCAAAGCGTCTTAGATGAGAGCAACTGCAACATCTCTCAGTGACAGTGGAGCAGTGAAGCCTCAATCTGAATCTGAATCTGAATCTGAATAAGTGAAAAGCATTTGTCTTGGTCAGTGCGTACATTTAACATGCATCACACACATCGGACTAAGCAAGCACAAGAGACTGTCATCAGATGTATAAGACAAATTTGGAAATATGACAAATGAGTGGATATAATTAAAATAACATCAACTACTAAAGGACACAGGCCAAACAGAATAATGAATAAGCTGCCGTTCACTGAGTCACTAAAGATCTAATAAAAGTGATATTCACAATAAATGTTTAATACATTAAATACCCAGAGTGTTTTAAAAAAGCAATTATATATTTAAAATAAAATGTAATAAAATTATTATAATTATAATTATTAATATTATACTAATTATTATTATTTAATACAATTAAAATGTATAATGCATTTCTAATTAAAATAACTTGAATGAAATTTAATAAAATTGATTTAGACTTGTAATAAAATAAATTTTTATAATTAATTTCTACAACTCGGGATGGTATGGAAAACGCAAATAAAAAAAGAAAGCAGTGATTTCTAAATTTACTTTTATTTCATTGCAGACAATATGAATACAAAATATTTCATGTTTTGTCTGGTCAACTTTCATTTGTAAATATACATCCTTTCCTGTCAGTCAGACCTGCAACACATTCCAAAAAATGTTGGTACTGAACAATTTAGGGCTAATAATTAGGTAAATTGGTTAAATAATGATGTGATTTGAAAAAGGTGGTGTCAACAGGTGATTGTAATTATGATTTGGTAAAAAAGCAGCATCCAAGAAAGGTCTAGTCCTGTAGGAGCAACGATGGGCCGAGGATCACCAGTTTCAACAAATACGTGAGAAAAATGAGAAACAATGTTGCTCAAAGAAAAATAGGAAGAGATTTGGATATTTCACCTTTAACAGTGCATAACAATTAAAAGATTCAAGAAATCTGGAGGAATTTTAGTGTGTAAAGGACAAGGGCGCAAGCCTAAGCTGAACAATTGTGATCTCCTATCCCTCAGGCGGCACTGCATCAAGAATCGTCATTCATCTATAAGTGATATCACAACATGGGCTCAGGACTACTTTAGCAAACCTTTGCCAAGTACCACAATACGTAGTTACATCCACAAAAGCCAGTTTAAACTGTACTGTGCCAAAAGGAAGCCCTATGTTAACAGTGTCCAGAAGCACTGTCGACTTCTCTGGGTTTGGAGGCATCTGGGAGGGACCAGCACACCGTGGAAACATGTATTATGGTCAGATAAATCAGTTTTTCGGGTATTTTTTGGGAGAAATGGACGCTGTGTACTCTGGACCAAAGAAGAAAAGGATATCCAAACTGTTAACAGCAAAAAGTCCAAAAGTCAGGGTCTGTCATGGTATGGGGTTGTGTCAGTGCCCTTGGCAAAGGTAACTTACACTTCTGTGATGGCACCATTAATGCTGAAAAGTAAATGGAGATTTTGGAGCACAATATGCTGCCTTCAAGAAGACATCGTTTCCAGGGACGCTCATTCATATTTCAACAAGACCACATTCTGCACACATTACAAAGTCCTGGCTGTGGAGGAAGAGGGCACAGGTACTTGACAGGCCTGTCTGCAGTCCCGACCAAATCCCGAGTCTCCAACAAAGAATGTGTGGCATATTTTGAAGTGCAAAATGCGACAACAAAGACCCCATACTGTTGCCTTAGGACTTGTTTGCTGGAAGAATGGGACAAACTTACACCTGAAACACTTCATCACTTTGTGTCTTTATTCCCTAAACATCTTTTAAGTGTTGTAAAAAGGAATGACAACATAACAAAGTGGTAAATGCTTCACTGTCCCAACTTTCTTTGGAATGTGTTGCAGGTCTGAATCACAGGAAAGGATGTATATTTACAAATGAAATAAAGTTGACCAGACAAAACATAACATATTGTGTGTTCATATTGTCTGCAATGAAAAACAAGTCAAAGTAAATTTAGAAATCACTACTTTCTTTTTTTTTTATTTGCCTTTTCCATACCGTCCCAACTTTTTCTGATTTGGGATTGTAGTATTTAGAATGAATTTAATATTATATAAAAAGTTTATGAATTATTTATTTATTAAATTAAGTTTTAAATGCCTCATATGTCTGCTCACATGCCTTACATATTGTGCAGGGTGTTGCTGGGCTGTGAAGCACTGGGAGAAGACGTGCTCTGCTGTGGATAGTACTAAGGTGATTATGTCACTGTCCTACAGCATCAGTGGACATGGCAGGGCTCTAATAAGCCAATTGGTGGCCAGGATTGGGGTGGGGTGGGGTGGTCTGGAGCTGGCAGGAGGCTGATCTGTATTAAAATGTTTTGATGCATGGGGGCCGTGTGACTCTGACATATTGTGGAGGCCCCATGGGCTTCTGGGATATGGAGAAGTGATTGATGGAGCTTAGGCTGGCCACTTCATCACTGCACAGGACTAACAGTGACCACAGCCAAACACACCCCACCCATCACTCTCACTCTGTTCTTTCTACTCTCTCTGTTTCTCTCTCTCTCATGGTTCTTCTTCAGTCGCTTTCCCTTCTCTTTCGTTAACTCTCTTTTTGTTGAGTTTAAGTCACCAAAAAGTCACCCTATTGTTTCTTTGAATATTTATAATTATCTTTTCATACATTCATACATTAGAATCAGAATCAGCTTTTTCACCAAGTGTGCTAACACAAGGATTTTGGTTGCAACAGATGAAGTAAGTAAAAGTGACTATTTGTCATTGTAAACACACATAAGCACCACAATGAAATGTGACCTCTGAATTTAACCCATCACATGTGGAGCAGCAGACAGCTATCAACAGTGCCCAGGGAGCAGTGTACCGGGATGGTACCTTGCTCAAGGGTACCTCAGTAGTGCGCAAGCCAGGACTTCAGGTCCCAAGGGCAAGGTCCTAACCACCAGGTCTCCACTGCCCAATAGAGATGGTGTGTGTCTAGTGCTTAGTGTGTAAAGATGTACATGTAAGATACAAACAATGCCATACAATACAACACACAATAGGCCGTATAGACCGCCTTATTACAGTAGGGAGAATTTGGTACATTTCCATTTATTTGTTATAGTTGTATTTAAAGCTCAATAAGTTCAGAAAAGAATGTCATTGAAACATCATTTAAATTGGTGTGCCATGAATAAACTGAACTTTGTACTTTTGTCTATGTACTTTTGAATGTTTCAAAATAAACAATCACTCCTGAATTTTAATATGTGCATCCCACACTTGTTCTGTGTGTGTGTGTGTGTGTAAAATGTAAAACTGATTCAATACAATAGTGACATTACATAAATAGTTATAGTTACTAAAAGCATTCCAAGATGAAAAACTATTTACACAGACATACAAAGTCTAGAGCAAATCCTCATAGCATGTGTTTTTCTTTCTGGCTTACCCTGATGCATGGGTACCAGCCCTCACAAATGCAGCCAATCTCAGCAGGTCATTCCTCTTAAGGTCTTTCCAATTGGTTGGGATGTTAATCAAACAGATCACAGTGATGCTTATTCACAACAGAGAAAAGAGGAGAGAAGTAAAATAGTGTTAACAGTTAGACTGATTTAACAATTGAGGATGTTAAACACTATTGGACTCTTAGATGCGTGCATCTTAACCACTAGGGGGCATTGGAAAACAATATACTTCCAATAATAAACAATATACAATAGACTGTACAATAAACAATAGGCAGTACAATGAGCTTTACCATTTACAATAGACAGTACACTATATACAATATGTATTACAGAAAACACAGTATACAATCAATGTGTAACCTAAGTAGACAGGTGTTGGGGAACGTTCAGCTGTTCAGCTGGGCATTGGACATAGCAGGTAATCTCAGAGTCCTAGGCAAACATAGATATTCAAAGATAGTTTTCCACATAGGAGCTAACGATATTCACCTTCAAGAAAGTGAGGTTACTAAGAATAATGTTAAAGATGTGTGTAAATTAGCGAAGGCGATGTCCGATGTCATAATATGCTCTGGCCCCATACCAATGCGGCAAAGCGACATAGCTTATAGCAAGCTGTGGTTGCTGAACTGCTGGGTGTCTAGGTGGTGGTCAGAAAACAATATGGGCTTTATAGATAATTGGAGTAATTTTGAGGGCAAAGCTGGACTGCTAGGTTGGGATGGTATCCATCCCTCATGGGAAGGTGCTGCTCTCATTTCTTGCAGCATAGCACATAGTCTCAGGACAGTTAATTGATGACAGTCCAAAGCCAAGGCCAGAGAGCAAACAGACAGGCTACACTGACCTTCTGCTAGCTGCATAGTCTTCACCAAGGTTAGAATATGTTCAGACCTTGTCTGTTCACTGAGCTAAGCAAAAACATAGAAATACTCAAAGAGTTACAAAGTTACAAAGAGTAACTTAATGAATTTAAAATTTGAACAGACTGAATGTAAAACCAGTACCTTTGATCTTAAAAGCTGAGCCTGCTGGGCCTGAACACCTCCCTATGTAATTAGGTCCTGGACTTCCTGACTAAGAGGCCTCAGTCAGTTCTGATTGGGAACAACACCTCAAGCACCACCACACTGAGCACTGGTGCTCCACAGGGTTGTGTGCTCAGCCCTTTGTTGTTCTACTTGCTGACTCACGACTGTGCAGTGATGCACAGCTCGAAGCACATCATCAAGGTCGCTGATGACATGACTGCGGTGGGTCTCATCAGCAAGAAAGATGAGTCAGCATAATGGAGGAGGTGAAGCAACTAACGAACTGGTGCAAAGCCAGTACCCTGTTTCTGATTGTTGACAAAACAAAAGAGATGGTTGTTGACTTCAGTAAAACCAGAAGGGACCACTCTCCGCTAAACATTGATGGCTCAAGTGTTGAGGTCGTCAAAAGCACCAAATTCCTCCTAACACAGAACCTAACCTGGTCCCTGAACACCAGCTCCACAGCCAAGAAAGCCCAGCAGCGTCTCTACTTTCTGAGGAGCCTGAGGAAAGCCCATCTTCCACCACCGATTCTCACCATGTTCTTCAGAGGGACCATTGAGAGCATCCTGAGTAGCTGCATCACTGTCTGGTTCGGAAATTGCATTGTCATGGAGCACAAGGCCCTGCGGCGGATAGTGAGGTCAGCTGAAATGATCATAGGGCTCTCTCTCCCCTCCACCATGGACATTTACACCACATGCTGCATCTGCAAAGCCACCAGTATTGTGGTGGACCCAACTCACCCCTCACACAAACTGTTCACCCTCCTGCCGTCTGGAAGAAAGTACTGAAGCATTTGGGCTTTCACCACTAGAATGTGCAATAGTTTCATACCCAGGCATTCTTCCTGCCCCCTGTGTCATTGTTTAAAATTCACAGTATTGTATTTTTGCACATCCTGCTACCTCACACCTGGTGGTCCCATAACTGCACTGGTCACTGTTGCACTGTCTTTGTTTGTACCTGTCTGTCTTTGCACTGTCTTTGCACTGTCCTGCAATGTTTGCACATTCTTGCACACAGTGCACTTTATGTTGTTAGTTGTGTAGTGTTTGTGGTCCTGTGTTTCATGTAGCACCATAGTCCTGGAGGAATGTTGTTTTGTTTCACTGTGTACTGTGTGAACTGTATATGGTTGAAATGACAATAAAAGCCTACTTGACTTGGCTTGACTTAAATTAAGTTAGGACTATTAAACATTAGATCTCTTACTTTCAAAACCCCTATCGTGGAATAAGGTAATGAAATTATCACTGAACAAGAGTTTGATATACTCTGTCTAACAGAAACACGGATTAAACAAAATGAGTACATAGCATTAAATAAGGCGAGTCCCCCTGCATATAGCTATATACAACAGCCTCGTCCATCTGGCATTTATAATGATAATGTTAGCATCACACACAATCCTGGACATAAATGTAAAGCTTTTGATGTTATTTTTTCTAACAAAGTAACCACAAAAAATAAACATACCCAGTAGATTCCATTAATTATCATCTACAGACCCCCAGGGTCTTACTCTGAATTCCTCAATGAATATGCAGATTTGATCACAAACTTAGCTGTCACATCAGACAAAGCTTTAATTGTTTGAGACTTTAATATTCACCACGATAACCTTAATGGCCCTCTGAGAACAGCATTAATGTTCATTCTAGATTCAGTAGGAGTTTAAAAGAATCTCATTGAACCCACTCACAATGGTGGCCACATGGTGGCTTCCATGATAGATTTAATACTAACTCTCGGGTTCAATATAAAAAACAGTTGTAGTCCCACAGTCTAAGGTGATCTCAGATCATTATCTTATTTCATTTAAACTGTATCTTGGTAATGATGCACACACTTCACCACGCTATCACGTCAACTGCACATTTACATCATCTACAGCTCAGAATGTTATCAGTAATCTCCCAGAGCTTTAAAAATTGATTGGATCACCATCAGATCCCTCAGAATTTGATTAGGTCACTGAATACTTAGAATCAACATTCTGCTGCACTTTAGATTATGTAGCTCCTCTTAAAAGAAAATTAATTTGCTTGTTTTTCTCCCCTTCAAGAAACAGAACTCATTTCACTAATTTCTTCCTCAATTTCATCAACTTGCATCTTAGAGCCCCTACCTACGCACTTTTTAAAACAAACATACCAATAGTAATGGAACCTCTTATAACAATAATACATTCTTCCCTCAGTGACGGCTATGTACCTGAATCCTTTAGTTAGCAGTTGTTAAACCCCTTGACCCCTGCCAGCTTTCTAACTACAGGCCAATATCAAACCTCCCTATTATTTCAAAAAATCTAGAAAAGGCTGTAGCACAGCAGTATGCTCATTTCTACATAGGAACACAGCACAGCACTGGTAAAGGTAGTAAATGACCCTCTACATGCATCTGATCAGGGCTGTGTCTCCTTACATGTGCTACTCAAACTCAGTGCAGCTTTGGTACTATTGATTACACCATCCTCCTTAACAGACTAGAAAATGTTGTTGGAATTAAGGGAACAGCCCTTTTGTGGTTTAGGTCTTATCTGACTAGTTGATATCAGTTTGTAGATATAAACAGTACCACAAGGCTTAATTTTAGGCCCCCTGCTCTTCTCCTTGTCTATGCTACCTCTGGGTAATTTTATTTGAAAACATGCAGTAAACTTCCATTGCTATGCTGACAACACGCAGTTATATGTTTCCGCACAGGCAGGCGAGAAACAGCAACTCAGTGTAATTGAGGAATGTGTAAAGGACATTAGACAGTGGATGCTTCTAAACTTCCTACTACTCAACTCAAAGTAGAGGTTCTCGTATAATGCATCATGATCATTCGTAATGCTTAAAAAACATGAATATAAAGTGTTGAGCATTTCATTAAAATTATAGCCATTTATTATAGCCTAATTAGTGCATTATAATGGTATGAATGTGTGATTCTTGTAGACATGGCATACATTCAATGTGTTACCCTTTTTATTCATCCTCATCATCCACTCTCTCCTCTCCATCTCGTCCTTTCTCTCTCTCTCTCTCTCTCTCTCTCTCTCTCTCTCTCTCTCTCTCTCTCTCTCTCTCTCTCTCTCTCTCTC